>CM053753.1:100536099-100556208 GCA_028658305.1 Pachyuromys duprasi | reverse complement strand
TTGAGACCAACCAGGCTTACGTAGTGACACCCTGTCTCAAAACCAGGGGGTGGCGTGGAGGTCAGATAAATGGCTTTTGGGGTAAGAGCAGTGGTCACTCTTCCAGAATCTGGGTTCAATTTCCAGTACCCTCACGGTTGCTCACAACTGCCTTCGATTTCCATTCCAGGGGATCTGACACCTTCTTCTGGCCTTCACAGGCACTGCATACATGTGGAACATAGACATACGTGTAGGCAGAACACCCATATGCATAAAAATAAATAAGAGAAAAGGGGATATGAAATTAAGAGAGGGTGTGTTGAGTGAGGGAGGGGAGAGGGAGGGGGAAGTGGCTATGATCAAGAGCCTGACCATCATGAGTCAACAGCTTTGCCTCTGTGGACAAACTGGTTTGCATCCACAGCTTAAGACACTTGGGTGTGGTAGACCCACTAAGTTGATAGGGAAGTTCTCAAACCATCCTGTTGTTTGCTTTGTAGTTTCCTCCTTAGAAACTAAGGTTCTCTTATGTAATGTGTCTCTCACATCTCCCCCCACCCCATTTCAGACCGGCATTCCCCCTCCCAGCCACGCCACTTGAGGTCTCTGTAGCTTCTCAGATGGAGGAGTTTTTACTGCTTGTTTGAGTCTTCTCAAGGCTCAAAGCCTCCTCAATAGGCTCTTGATGTGTAAGAAGTTTTCTGGAGTAGTGCAACATGGTGGCACATGCCTCTAATTCCAGCACTCTGGAGACAGGGGTCGACCATTCTCTATGAGTTCAAGACTAGCCTGATCTACACAGTGAGTTCCAGGATAGCCTGGTCTGCATAGTAATCTCCAGGATAGCCAGGGATAAGTACAGAGTTAGAGGTGATTGTGAGTCACCTGATGTGAATGCTGGGAATCAAACTTCAGCCTTTTGCAAGAGTAGTAAGTACTCTTAACTATACTCAGTAGTTAAGTAGCCTTAACTACTGAGCCATCTCCGGCCCCCACATCTGGCTTTTAAAGGAAATTTTTGTTCACATGTGGCACTAAGGATTGACCTCAGGGACACTGAACTATATCCCCAACTCCATGTCTTAATTTCAACATTGCATGTTTCAACTACTCTGTGGGTACACATGCCATAGCTAGTCTATTGGATGGTGCAGGCTGAAGTTTCAAACACTCTTTCTCCTTTCTCTGGGTATTTGCCAGGGCTTGCAAGCACCATACAGAGAGAATATTTTTAGCAGCTGTTAGCAAATCGAGGCTGGCTCCACACTGCTGAACCGCTCCGCCCCGTCCCTCGCCAGGAGTCTCCTGTTTTCTAAGGTGTTCTGGCACTTCATTTAGCTTCCCACTTGAGGGCGGGTATCGGCAGGCTGTTTTGTTCTATCCCGCTTTTGAATTCCCGTTACCCATGGCAACAGGAAGACTCCTGAAGCTAACTTTGCACCCAGTTCCGCAAGGCTGAGTTGAAAAGCAGAAGCAGAATCAAGGTATGCGTAGTGTAGAAAATGACAGTCAGTCTCAAGGACATTTTGCTTTGACACACAGAACCTTCGCTAGGGAGCTGAAATCCTTAGCGCAGAGCCAAGGCTTGGTGTTAGGTGGTTCAGGAGGCGTCCAGCTGCATGCAGATTCACAGCCTGCTTCACCCACCCAGGTCACTCTCAAAAACAGCTCTTACAATAAGTTAGCATGAGAAGTGCCTTGAATATTAGCTCTGGACAGAGTCCACTGTATGATTCCTGGAGATGCCTTTCCAGTATTATCACATGGAGATGTGAATCCTCTAGATAACACATGTCAGAGTCCAAACAGCTCAGGTCCTGTTTTTATAATACAAACACCTTGGCCCTCATTATTTTTGTTTTGTTTTCTGTGGCTTCATACCTATCATCACCCACTCTCTGAAAGTATTGAGTGGAAAATTCCATGCATGAATAATTCATAACAGACTTTTAATTGCACACTGCTGAATAGCGTTAAGAAGTCTTGAACCACTCTGCTGTGTCCTGCCTGGGATCAGAAACATCCCTTTGTGCAGCCTGTAGTCTCCTCATGGCCATTCTGGTTCGTATATTGACTTTTGTGGTACTGCGGTGCTGAGTTCAGGTAAGCTTTGTTTAATTCAGTACTGACTATCAGTTGCTTTTCTTATTCTTGTGACAAAATATCTAATATCTAATTAAAGAAAGAGAGTTTATCTTGGCTCACAGTTTGAGACTATCCATCTTGGTGAGGAACTCATGGCAGCAACAGTAGACTGTAGTCCACAGGCAGGAGGTAGAAAGAGATGACTGTCAGCACTCTGCTGGCTTTCTCCTTTACTCAGGCCTCCCAGCCATGGATGGTGTCAACCGCATTTGGAGTGGGCCTTCCCTCCTCAGTTAAGCCTCCCCAGAAACATCCTCCCAGTCACTCCCAGATGATTCCAAATCCTGTCAAGATGACATTGAAGATTAACTGTCTCAAGCTTCAGAGCGCATGCTTAATAAAGCCGACAGGTTTTTTGCACGTAAATCATGTATTTCGATCCTACTCCTGACATTTTGGATATGCTGAAGAGAAGCTGTAAAATTCCTCCTTGAAAAAGGCGAAGTTTATCCCGGATGTGCATAGGAGGAAATGGTGTATGTGGAGCTCAGAACTGTAGAGGGTCGCTCATCTACAGAGGTTCTTGGAGCGTCTTTAGGGATGGGGCCCTGTATCAATTCTCCAATGCTCGTCCATTGTGTGATCACATTTTTGTGTTGACGTTCAGTGAACAAGTGCTTAGGTATTTTTTTTAATAACTTCACTTTTATTTTTAGTTTCATGTATGTGTGACCATGTACATATCTTGAGTAGGGAATCTTGAGGAGGCTGGATCCCCTAGGGCCCAAGAGTTACAGGTAATGGTGAATCATATGACAGGAGATTTGGCAACAGAACCTTGCTCCTTTTTGAGAACAGCACTCACTTTTAACCCTTGAGCCATATCTTCAGCCCTTTTTTCTGAGGACTTAGTGAGCTCATAGGCAAATTCCTCAGTTCACAGATGCAGCCACATGTGGGAAATGCTGTCTGGTCTCTAATAACACTGTTTAACAGCCAGACCACCTCTGGGGTGGATTCCAGAAGACAGAAACAAGTCTTTTTTCATATTAGATTTCTGTATCATAGAGATTTCTGTATGTCCAAACTGGTATCCTTAGGCTAAGTTGATAGAGCACTTGCCTAGCACACATCCTGGGTGTGATCCCCAGCACTACATAAAGCAGGCATGGTGATGCACACTCAGAGCTTGAGGCTAGCCTGGGCTACCTGAAAGACCCTGACTCAGAAATAACACGCCTTTAATCCGAGCACTCAGGGAGGCAGCTCTGTGAGTTCAGTGCCAGCCTGGTCTACAAAGAGTCCAGGACAGCCAGGACTGTTACCCTGACTCAAAAGCAAATCAACCAAACAAACAAACCAACAGACACAAAATGAAAACTGGCACCCTTGGTTTCTCATGACTAATTCTTACTAAACTCTAAAGTGAACCCTAAAACTCTCCAGAACACTGGCTTCTATATGAACAACTAAACTAACTTCATTATCGGTGACCTCATTTTCCTACCTTATTCTCCTGTTTAGTGGGGATGGCTGCTCCCGGCCACTTGCACAAATACCTACTACCTCTGGACTCCTCCCTCTTAACCTCAGGGTTTCTTTATCCCGGGTCTTTCTGTTGCCTCCAGGATTTGACTTCAAAGTTTGTCAAAGACGAACTCACAAAGAACACAGCTGTTTAAATATGTAACTTTCTAGTTTAGTCCACAGGCATAGTAGCTAACCAGGCCTACGTTCTGGACAGCGCTCTCACTCAGAAGCCCCTACACACGTGCCCTCACAGGCACCGTGGAGTGTGTGTGTCTAGTGTGTGGCTACCAAGGCCACAGGTACCTGTGAATGTGGCCAAGTGAAGCTGCAAACCTGCTTATAGACATTGTGTTAATACCTATAAGAAGTGTTTCCCCCTCTTTCTTTTTCTCTCCTCCTTTTTTTTTTTTTTTTGTCTTTTTATAATTCAGCTGCACAATTCTTAGACATGTGTTTCTCAGTCTGGGTTCTGATTCCACAGTGGTATTCAAGCCCTACATTTAGATATGAGCATGATTCTGTGCATAGGGTATACTTTAACAAATAGCATTTGGGGTTTTTTAAGGCCACTTTGGGAATGCGGATAGCATGGAAAAAGGGTGCAATAGTGTGCATCATCAGACATAACCTGCTAAGACAGCTTCTGGGTTGCACCCTTTCCTGGCAACTCTTCTTGAACTTCTGGAGAATTCATTGAACCCTTTTTATTCTCAACATAACAGAGGACCTTGAGCTTGTCCCTGTTCAAGTAGGTTATGCCTCAGTCTCCTGAGTATGTTGCTCCAGTCCACAAAATGATGCAAAACACTGTCTGACTCATGGCTTCCAGTAACACCTTATAGAATACCCTTTGCTGCTTCATTGGTTTTCTTTTAGCTCTTAACATATTATTATTTGATGCATCCATCCTACCATCCATCTGTCTATCCATATGTCTGTCTGTCTATCATCTACTATCTGATATATACATATGTGTGTAATATCTCTTTCTACTCCTGAAACATTATCTCATGTAGCCTAGGCTGGCCTTGAACTTACTTTGTAGCCAGTGACAGCCTTCTGATCCTCCCACCCACACCTCCTGAGTGCTGTGATTACAGGTGTGTACCACCCTGCCTGTCTGGTTTTTGTGGTATTGGCAGTGGAACCCAGGGCCTTGTGCATGCCACATAAGCCCTCTACCAGCTAAGCTACATGCCCAGCTCTTCTATAATATTCTTAATTCTGGGGGCTGGGGAGCTGGCTCAGAGGTTAAGAGCACTGGCTGCCCTTCCAGAGGTCCTGAGTTCAATTCCCAGCAATGATATGGTAGCTAACAACCATCTATAATGAGATCTGGCACCCTTTTCTGGCGTACACATGTAGTACAGAACACTGTGTACATAATAAATAAATAAATCTTACTTTTTTCCTTTCATTATGCGATTTGAGGAGTGATTCTGTTGTGTCTCTATTCATCTATTCATCCCTGAATCCTTGGCTTATTTTATGCCAATACGCCCAGCCCCACTCATCGGCGCCACTCACCTGATTCTGCTTAACAGGAAGCCTTTGCTTCCTCTCAGTCCTGCTTATCAGTGCACAGAACCAATTCTTTTTTTTTTTTTTAATCTTCTTGCTTTGGCCAACTGTCTGTCACAGTGTACAAAGCAGCAGCTTTGGGCCCTTAAGGGGAGCAGATGCTTTCATCCTGGCGATGCAGGTTGAGGCTGTGGTAAACTAAACTGTCTGGGTCCTTCCTTTTTACAACATCAGCTGTTGATGTGCCCTTGATGTTCTGAAGCTGTGGACTAGATTTTATATTTGCTCTGGTAAATTTTCAGTTATTGTTTTCACGTGTCAGGATGTCATCCAATCTTAATTCAGTCACCCAGGAAAGCAGTAATTCCCTCTAAGCATCCCAGCATGCAGTGAAGACAATGATAGATGGAGGCAGATAGCGCTTTCACTGGTGCTAGAGACCTAAGGATGGAAGTAGGCCCAGGGAGGGTCTGGATGTGCGGGTTAACATAGCACCCATCCTTCTTACTCTTTTGCCTTCCAACTTAAGGAGCCATTTTTAAAACCTGTTTCCAGAGTCTCCCAGAGGCTGGGGGTCAAAAGCAAAGCTTCAAGTTCAAGACTCTGAGGGACCAAGATACAGTCAGCACAGCACAAGTGTGTCTGCAGAGGCTGTGGAACTCCTCTTCTAACTCACAGAGACTACAGAGATGCATGGGTAAGCTTGATTGTCAGCAGGAGCTAGAAGCACCATGGAAACACCTCCAAGCACATCTGGGAAGAAGTTCCTAGATTAGATTAATTGAGATGGTGAAAACCCACCCTAAATATGGGCAGTGCCATTCAAAGGCTGGGATACCCAACTCCATATAAAGGGGAAAAATGAACTGAGCTCCAGCATTCATTTTGCTTAGTTATTGTGGAAACAATATGACCAGTTGCTTGAGGCTCCTACTGCCATGACTTCCTGCCTTGATGTCCTGCGCCCTCAAACTGAACCAAAGTAAATGCATCCTTCCTTAAATTGCTTTTTTTGGCTATTTTATTGCAGTATGACGAAAAGAGATGAACACAAAACAAAACCAGGGAAGCAGGCTAACTTCCTGCTTAGTTCCTGCTGGAACTGGGTGGCAGGGCCAGGATGAGGAATTCCAGAGTTCCTTTGCTTTAGTGCGTGATCTCATCCAAAGGATATCAGATGCACCTACCACTCCCCAAGTGACAAGGTCGGGGATAATGTTAGCTTCTTATTTAAAAACACGTGTGTTGATGAGGCATCAGGCTGACACTTGGGACCAAGGCAATGATGTGAGTTCACTTTCCAGAAACAACACTGTGAGAGGAGAGGACCAAACCCTCACATGGGAATAAAGAGATACATATTTTAAAAGAAAATGCAAATAAAAGCGTACAAAGACAAGTTATAGCTTAGAATGCAAAATCCACTCTGAGTTTAGAGCTGAAACAGGAGTCTTAAGATGGGAATGTTTACTAAGTACTTGGGCTGTTTGTATATCAGATTCCCCAAGCAGTGTTACAGAACATGTTTTTATTTTATAGGAGAGTTTAGGGCAGAGAGATGAGGTTTACCAGCAGGCCTGGTGAGGTCAGCTGAGTGCTGGTGTTTCTGTGGGAGGCTGAGGAAGAACCATCCCTCCTTCTCCATACTGTTAAGAGCTGTTATTTGTAGGTGTTATCGGTACATAGAACAGAAGAAAACAGCCCTAAGAGGCTGCTGTGAGAACCTCATGGAATTCCGAACCCTAGGTTCATTCACTTTAGCTTTCCAAGGACACCTGCCAGCCCTTGTGGAATTCCAGGAAGCAGACAGGTCACCTAGTTAAAGCTCATTCCTCCTGGTTGTGGACTGAAGTTATCAGCCATAATTAATGGGAAGTAGCTAACTTCATCAAGGACTCTTTTTGTAGGCATGGATTTCTAGCAAAGTACATCCTGAGGCTCTGAGCATTGTTCAGCTCAGTGTTGCTATGAGACAGAGGCTGTTTGTTCCTCCAAGTTGTTCTCCTAAGACTCTTATGGAGCCACAAGGAGACCAACAAAGCTAAAAAAAACCTGAGCCCAGGGGGTCCTCAGAGAATGATGCAACAACCTAGGACCATGCATGAAGGGGACCTAGAGCCCCCTGCTCAGATGTAGCTGATTGGCCGCTCAGTCTCCATGTGGATCTCTGAGTGAAGGGAGCAGGGGCCGCCTCTGTCATGAACTCTGTTGCCTTTCATCACTGCCCCTGGCAACGCAGACTTGCCAGGCCACAGAGGAAGAGGATGCAGGCAGTCCTGATGAGACTTGATAAGCTATGGGCAGATGACAGAGGAGGAGAACTCCCTCTTTCAGTGGACTAGGGGAAGGAGATAGGGGACAGAGGGAGGGAGGGTGGGACTGGGAGGAGTTGAGGGAGGGGACTTCAATCAGGATATATAATTAGTAAATTTTGAAAAAAATCAAAATTAAAGGAGAAAAGACTCACGTTGATCTCGTGACTGCATTTCCCATTTTCCCTCCACCATCTCTCTTCTTATCTCTTATTTTAGAAAGAAAAGCACAGTGCCCTCATCAGTTGTACAATGTCTCTGGTAGTTAAATTAGGATATCAGATGGGGAAGGCCTCAGGAGGGTAGAGGTCCTTTCAACTGTGTAATTGCTGTTTTAATCTGATGCTGTGGTACAAGGAACCAAAGACAGCCAAGAGTCTCTCTGAGTAGTGACTAGTCAGATACCCTAGGCAAACAGTTCCCTCTTGGAATAAGGACAGTTTTAGAGAATGCATGTTATTGGAGTCCTCATCTGTCAACACTGTGATGTGTGGCCCCTCACAGTGCAGGGATGTACAGCTGTTGCCTGCTGCCAGGTTTCCTTTTTGAGTCCAAGTGGACTCAAACACTTGGTTCTCAGCTGGTGTAACTGTTCTGAGAGGTTGTAGAACCTTTTTTTTTTTTTTTTTTTTTTGGACATGAGGCTGAGTGGGCAGAGGTAGGGCCACAGGGTCATATGGTCAGGGCTTATGGGTTCTCTTTTTCTCCTGATCATTGGCATGTGAGCAAGAAGGCTCATGCTCCTCTCCCACACAGCTGTGTGCTCCTAGCCACATGCTGTGTCTTTCCTGCCTTGGTGGCACTCACCTGCAAGCCAGGAGCCAGAGCAATCCTTCCTGCCTTGCATTATTTTTATTTCTCACCAGTATTGGCAATTGATACCTTTGCTAGTATCTTTTTCTTCATTTTTAGTTGCTTCAGGTCTGTTTTCTTTTGGAGGCCCAGTAGCCTTCAGGGAGAAGAGCTGAAATCTGAAAGCAGCCGGAATGACCTGGGCACTGCTTCTTGACTAATCGGAACACGAGCGTGGCAATGTGTATGCACTGGGCCTTGCTCATCACATAGCCTTTCCACGAGACTTGAAATCAACATCCTTCCCTTCTTTGTCTACTCAGGCCGAGTCCAGTAGATGCTTGGATATTGATTGGCCACCTAAGACGGGCTAAAAATTCTTGTCCTGAAGGTGTTGTCCTGGAAACACCAGCTTCCTGGATACCAAATGAGCCTGGCTTCCTGTTCTACTTGACACCTATTGACAGCTTATATTTTTACTCTGTAATGCACCATCATCTCCAACTAATAACTTTCATTTGTGAATGTTTTGCTTAAATGACCCAAAGTTCATTGCTATTTGAATAAAGAAATGCTCAAATCCTGCTTTAAAAGAAGCCACCAAGGCAAAACCTCTATGGTGGAGAAGCCTGCTTTCTCATCATTTCCTTATGAACTTGTAAAATTTTCCTGTGAGGGGAAAAATGTGTTCAGTAGAGTAAGTAGGAAATAGGGTTTTAACAAAGAACGGCAGTGTGTCTTGGGCGGGGAAGGCCTGACTCTTTGACCATGTAATATGTACAAAAGGGCTTGGGCCAGGCACAGTATTTGTGCCTGGCTTTTTGAGATGTCTTAAATTCATTTATGTTCAGGTGCAGTGGCGCACACCTGTAATCCCAGCACTTGGGGAGGCAGAGGCAGGCAGATCTTTGTGAGTTTGAGGCCAGCCTGGTCTACAAAGCAAGTCCAGGATAGCCAAGGTTACACAGAGAAACCCTGTCTCGAAAAACAAACAACAACAACAAAGTTCATTTATGTAATGTAACTTCTTTTTTGGAGTCCTCCTCCAACACCTACCTACTTTTTGTAGTTCAGACATATCTTGTTTTGAGATGTAGGTGCCGTGTAGCCCAGGGTTGATAGGTTGCTGAGGGTGGCCTTGAATACCCAACTCCTGATCCTCCTATGTCACCATTTCCAGCCACAAGATTTTTATTTTCTTTCCTTCTTAAACTTTTATTTTTGAGGCCATCCATATAGCCATACGGTTTCTTGAGTGGCCTTGAACTTGTGGTCCTCCTACCTTTGCTTCCCAAGTGCTGGGATGACAGTTATGCACCATGGTACCCAGCTTAAACCCTAGTTACTAGAGTCTAGTGCGTGAGAGTTCCAGGGAACTCTCCATTATAACACAGAGGCGAAAACTACATTTCCACATGATCCCAGTGATGCCCAGGATTTCTCCGCAGCCTCGGTTTCCCATGTCCCAAATGACAAAGGATGTCCAAATCCAAGCATAGCACCCTGTAATACCACAACCTGCCAGCAGGTGTCAGCAGCATAGTCGGAGAGGCACAGCAGGCTCTGTTCTTTTAGGACTCTAGATGTGTTTCCAACGTGTTCCTGCAGTCAGCCTTTTGAGTAGCGTTAGGTTACAGTTTGAACCTCTATGCACGGGGACCACCGAAGGGGAAGCCTGCCAAGTATTTTCACAACCTTTGTTCTTTCTGATTTCAAAATCATTTGTTCACATCTTGCTGGAAATTTGGCTGTTGTGGTTTTGTTGTTCATTTGGTTTGGCTTTTGGCTTTTTAAGCCCGGGCTGGCCTTACACTTGACGCACCTGACTGTGACCTTGAACTGCGGAATTCTTTCGCTTTCACTTCTCAACTACTGGGATTATAGGTGGACGTCAACACACCCGGCCAGCATAAGAGGCTGCAGCAATGCCATGCTTCAGCTTTCAGATGGCGTTTTCATGCATTTTCTTTGTGTTTCTATTTTTATTTTAAAGCCGGGGGGGGGAGGGGGGAGAGGTGTGTGCGCGCGCGCGTGTCCTCTCACACACACATAAGCACAGATGCCTGAAGAGGCCAGAGCTGGACCTAGATATGGACGCCAGGAATCAAGCATATTTTCTCTGCAGGAGCAGTAAATACTCTTAATGGTCCCTTCTGCATTTTCTTACTTCCAGAGGAAACGTCATTTCTGTCAACCCTCCCATTTTACAGATGACAAAATAAAGGTACAGAGAAAGACTGCAGTGACTTGTCTAATATAATGAAGCAAGTGGAGAGAGGAGTGAACTTTGAGTGTTTATGCAAAATGCCTCACTTTTTACCCTATTTATAACGAAATAAAAATTGCTCCACACACACACAAAAAATGTGTTAAATTTGTCGTTATTAACAAGACCAAAAGCTACCTAAGCATTCTGGGAACTCCCTGGTTCTGATTAAATGCTACTTAAGGCTACTTCCGACTCCTCGGGATACAGTGTCTCTCATAGATGAAAACCAGTGAGCTCAAACGCTCCACATAATACATAATGCTGTATTATGTAATTAAGGCATCTCTGTACAACACGTGAAATATCAAAGCCCCCTCCAAAGACTTCCTGGACTTGTTAGAAATTGGTGAGGAGGAAAGACACCTGAGCGTATGTCTGTGCCTAGGTGTAGGGGTGTCCCGGGGGCTTGATGTCCTCTCCTCTAGAACTTCTCAATCTGTGCAGCCACAGCCATCCCCTCCCAGTCCTCCAGCCCATCAAATTGGGCACACAGAGGCCGATGTCAGCTTGGAGATGGAGCAGAGCAGCCTGCTGAGAGAGCTCACAGGAGAGAGGGCGGTGAACGATGGCTACCGCCCCTTCAAGTGCCCGGAACCGCGGAACCTGCTGCTTGGAGTGTTTCCCACGATGGTCATGTGAGGTGTCAACATGGAGAATCAGATTTTAAAATATTTCTGTGGCCAAATTAATCTGAATCAACCAAGTGCCGTGGGTTCTCTCCTTTACGCAGGGCTTCTCCGGGTTGGGGGGCTGTGAATGGGGCTGGGCTGGGTAAAGGTGCCTCCCTTTTGAGATTTGTCTGACAGAGAACACGGAAAGTCCTGAGCAGTCTTCCCCTGTGGACAGGGCAGGCTTCGTGAGCATGTGACCTGAGAGCAGTTGCATGAGCTCCCACAGAGGCGCCCTTGCTTTAGTGCCATACTGCCACCATCTTGGATTTTTGTTGTCAGCGTTTTCTGTTCAGTTTTGTTGGGACCTGCTCTCATTGTGTAGCCCTCTGTGGCCTCGAACTCGTGATCTTCCTGCACTAACCTATATGGCGCTTGGATCACAGACATATGCCACCCTGCTTGGCTGCCAACTTGAAACCTTCTGTGAAGTTTGATCGCCAGCCACACGTTTCGACTCTGTACCAGGTCCGGCGACTTATGTGGAATACATGGAGGCCCAGAGAAGGGAGGGGCCCTACTTGTTCCTCCGCCTTTCTCAGTGCCTTCTCTTTATCCCTGCTTACTCTTCTCCTGCTCTCTCTCCTTTTCTGACATTGCTTTTCTTCCCTGAACCCTCTATTTTCTCTTTTTCTCCCTTTCACCCCTTTGTTTTTTACCTCAGAAATGATTTACGTCTCTGTAAGAAGCAAATGGCCCAGTCGGGCCTCAGAATCCTCACCCATCCTATCTAAGGCTGCTTCAGTTTTCTAATGCATCTTCCTTTTATTTTTTCCTTAAGATTTTTATCTGTCTGACTGTCTGTCTATCTATCTTTTTGTCTATCCATCCATCTATCTATTTGTGTGTGTTTGTGCGCAGTGCAGAGGCCAGAGGTCGGACCCTCTGGAGCTGCAGTTACAGGTGCGTGAGCCACCCGGTGTGGGTCTTGTGCAAGAGTAGTTTGTGCTCTTAACCAGCAAGCCATCTCTCTGGCCCTCCCTCTATGTTTGTTAAGACTTGTTGGCACTAAGAGAAACACATTTCAAAACACTGTATGTGATAACAGTAGGTGTATTGGCTCTTTGTAACTGGACAGCGTGAGGATGGGTGGGAACTCTGCAGGTAGAGTTGGACTCAGTGGTCCAAGCTATGCCATTTGGGTCCCTTTCCTCTGTGATTGCTGCTTGCCTCTGGGATTTGTTATCTGGCCAGATCTTCCTGCAAGGAGGCTGGGAAGAGAACGAATGGTACTCATTCCTTGAGTTACATGGCAAAACTGGAGAGAAATTTCAGCGTGGCCTAGTTTTTGTCCTTGTACTCACCATGGGGTGTGCCCTGGAGTAGGTCATATGCCAGAGCATGTGATCCAGGGCTGACTGAGGTGAGCTCTCTGTGGGCAACAGGGCTTCTAGAAACAATCCTAGCAGAATGCAGGGTCTGTCCTGCAGAGAGGAGGGGAAGAATGAGCCCCCGTGACCCGCAGCACCGTCTCTGCTCTCTTCGAAGCCCGCCCTCCTTCCACACGAGTGCCATGGTTGCCGCTGGCCTCTGTGCATGCTAATCACCTTCCTTCTTCTCCTCAAATGCACCTGGACCTTCAAGCTTGGCCCATAACAAACGCTCAGGAAGTTCTTGGTTTTTATTTGTTTGTTTGTTTTACAGAAGTTCATGAGTACTGTATTTACATGATTTCCACCTCTCTCTCTCCCCATCTTGAACTCATGACCTATTCTTTTATATAAGTGTTGCTCTTCCTCCCCCAACACACACACCTGTCGTCCTTCATCTAGGGGTGAAGCCTTTCAGCGTGTCAACTGCTGTGATCACTGTGCAGATCTTGTTTAGGTGGCCATATTGAGATTTCATAGGTAAGCTTTCTTGTCATACATAGACGGCAGAGCCTCACACCCGGCAACCTGGTCCTCTGGCTTTTACACTTTCTTCTTCCATCATGTTCCCACGATCTTAGAAGTAGGGCTGTCCTCTAGATTTATCCCTTGGTGACAGGTAACCTATGATCATTTTGACCAGACTTGGCTGTCTGTAGTAGCCTCCATCCCCTGCAAAAAGAAGCTTCTGCGATGAGGCTGAGAGCTGCTCTTTGGAGGCTGGCTCCCACCGCTGGGGAGGTCAGGCTGGCTCCGAAAGCACTTTGTGGAACCTTTGGGATGACGGAGCACTGAAGAGGTTGTATAGGAAAGGCAGGCCTTTTGGTGAGCTGCAGTGAGTCAACTCCATCCCAGCCTTTGTTTGCACAACTTTTATGGGAGACTTTACTGGCCTCGGTTTGATAGTTGAAAGGATCAGACAGTCACTTGAAAGGTGTTGGCTGAAAGGGTTCAAGGTTGTCACAGAGAGCAGCTGGGCCTCAGGAGAATCTGGAAGAGACTCAGATCCAGGGTGTCTTTCTGTTCTTGTGTCTCTCTTTGCTTGGGTTTTCCTGCCTCCCACAAAGGTGGCTGTTGTCCGATTACCCATTGCTGCCTTTTGTGGGAAGCTGCTGGCTTTGCCTGCTGACAGACATCATCACGTGGTGAAATGTTCTTGGGTCTCTTTACCCAGGGTTTTGTGAAAGAATACCTGTGGTCAAGAGGCAGTGAAGACACTGTCTTTCCTTTTTCTTTTCTTTCAGGGATGTTTTCATTTGTATGTGATTGTGTATATATGTATGTGTGCACACATACATGTGTGTGCATACATGTAAACTCACGAATGTAGAAGTGCTCACAGAAGGGCATCTGATCCCCTTCTCTGCAGTTACAGGTGCATATGGACCTCCTGACTGTGGGTGCTGGAAATGAACATGGCTCTTCTGCAAGAGCAGAATTTAACTTCAGGGCCATCTGCCCAGCTCTCCTCTGGCTTTTAGACATAGCGTCTCACTTTTAGACACAGGGTCTCACAGACCAACGTCCGGAACTCAGTGTAGACCAGATTGCTTTTAAGCTCATAGAGATACACCCACCTCTTCCTCCCACATACTGAGATTAAGGGTGTGCGCCAACAAGCCTGGATTTACTTTTTAAAATTAGCAAATTAACTAACTAACTCATTCATTCATTCAGCTGTTTCAAAAGCTTTATTTTAACTTGGTCCAAGACCTAGGAAGGACTCTGGGGCTGTATCAAAGCTGATGCATGGCTTGAGAGGTGCGTTTAAGTAGAGACCCTGAGGCTACCTGGTGCAGAGCAGAGGAGGACTCCCCTTGGAAGGTGAGGACACTTTCCAGTCACGCTTGAGAGTGGCAGAGGCATGGCCCACCTACAGAGGTTGGTCGTGTGGTTGCCCATCTTCTTGAGGAGCTTCACCTCCTCAACCAGGAAGTGATTTTCCAAGAAGCCACAGAGATGTGGGTCCATGTGGAGTTCAGGGAACCCAGGGAGTTCAGGTTATTCTTCTGGTCCAAGGCGGTTTCCATCACCTCCTGGGTTTTACCCTACTCATCTCGAGAAGGCTTCAGCCCATCCTGGAAGAGTTTGTGGCCTCAGTGATTGTTCTCAGTGATTGATGATGGGCACCCTCAGGCTTCTCCTTCAGCCAATTTTCAGGAGTGGCCTGTGCCCTCCAGACTGGCTCTATATTTTAAATAGTGTCTCATATACCTCATCTTGGCTTGGAGCTCACTGGATAGTTGAGAGTGACCTTAAACTCCTGATCCTCCTGCCTCTAGTTCCCTAGTGTTGGGATTACAGGCTTGCACTAGCATGCCTTATTTATGTGGTTCCGGGAGTTCAAATCCAGGGCTTTTTGCATGGGAAGCCACCTCTCTGCCAACCATGCCCTAATTACCTCTTCAAAGACCTGTCTTCAAATGCAGTTACAGTCTGTACTTGGGATTAGGATTTCAAAAAAATATGATTTACAAAACAAAATACCTGGTTTGATCAATGGCATCTCCATTTAAGATTAGGAAGCAACAAACATGAGCCTTGAAGTTAGTATGTTGAGCACAGTAGGGAGCAGCTGATTAACCCTCGCTCCTCAGAGACATCAATGTCCTATCTCACTATGTAGCCTAGGCTGGCCTTAAATCTGCTGTCCTCTTGCTTCAGAAAAGATCTTGTTCAGAAGCCTCCTGCTACCCTCCTGCTCCCCCCCATTAGTCATTGTAAGCGCTGGGAAGTTGAGGCCGTGACTGTCCATCACACTGGACTGTGGCACCTGCGACACATGGCATAGCTGTCCTTCATCTCCTGCGGCTGCTCCTGCTCCAGGCACAGCACCTCAGCAAAGTCCACACTCCACTCCTGGGGCCACCAAGAGTGGCCATCACAGCCTCGGATCTGTGTTAGACTCAGCTTCAGCTGAGCTTTTTCACGGAGCAGAGAGTACCAATGTGCTCCGATGAAGGGTCTATGTGCCTGAATCAAATTGATTGTTAGGATTCCAGGTCAGTCGTGTGATGGTTAATCGACTGTATATTGCATAGGCTGGGGTCCTGGGATGAGAAAAGCAAAGCAAAGCAAAGCAAAGCAAAGCAAAACAAAACAAAACAAAAAACCCAAAAAACAAAAACAAAACACACAAAGAAAGCAGTTTTTAGCTTCCTTTGTTTGCTTCCTGACTGGAGGTACAATCTACCTAACCACGTTCTACTCCCATTCCATGCCATCCTCACCACTGTACTCCCTCAAACCATGAGCCAAAATAACCTCCCCTCCTTCCCTAAGCTGCTTTTGGTCTGGTCTTCTGTCATGGCAGGGCAATGAGAAAAGTAACTAATAGAAGTCATATTCTGAATACCAATGACCAGGGAATGCGTTAACTCCCATTGTGACATGACCAGAATGGCCCGGGTTTGCAGGCACAATGCTTCCTAGCAAAAGGAATTGTTATTATAAAATGACATTTCCTACAGTTGGTTCACCTCATTCCATACCAAACATGCAATTACTCTGTAACATGTCACAAATGTCACTGAGGTTGGTTTCCTTACAAATGAATGAGTTACTCATATCCATCAGCACCAATTACACAGTGGTTAAGCTGGATGAAGTAGGTTTCGGCGGATTTGGTTTCTTTTCTCTCTTTCTGATCCCTGATTACTACAAAATATGTGTAATTGAGAGATGGTATAAGTAGGGGTTGACTAAAAGGCTACCTGAGTTGTTGGCACTAAAGACAAAGGAGAGTTAATTTAGAAGCCAGGCTCACATAATTAAATGTTGCTTGCACTGTCTGGTGTGCGCAGCCTTCAAGGGACTGGGTTGAATTACGGGCCTTTTGTTTTCCTTTTTCAAAAGAAAGCACAACTCTGCAATTTTATGAGAAATATCTTAGTATTGATTGTGAAACGTTTTCATGGGTTCAGGTGTTCTGTCCTCAGATGGTGGTGCTCCTTGGGAAGTTCATGGGCTCTTCAGGAAGTAGGGCCTTGCTGAAGGGAGTGGATCACCAAGAGTGGGCCTACTTCCTGTTTTGTCTCTTCTTCCTGACTGTATTTAGTGTAATAAGCCGGCTTCCCATTCCTACCACCATGGCTTTCCTGCCGTGATAGACTGTATCCCCTGAAATTGAAAGCCAGAGTAACCTCTTCCTGAAATTGTGCGGTCAGGTATTTGTCAGAGCAATGTAACGAATACAGGCAGTTCTTCCGATACTGGCAACAAGCATTAGTATGTTAAGCCACGGGGAGACCCAAGCCACCAAGAGTTTTCAGGATGTGTGACTCAGCCGAGCTCTGCCGCTCCTCATTGTTGGTAGAAGCCCCTCATTGGAGAGACAGCTAGGAGCAAGCAAGACATCGAGGTTTGCTGGCCCCTTTCAGCTGTGGCCCCTTCACCAAAGGTCAATGAGTTCCCCTCTTCTGAAGGAGGAAGTTGACTTTGGTACCTCCCTGGGACTGAACCGAGAGGTCTTTATTCAGATTGGATGGTGGCACACTCCGTTCCAGTCTTGCCCTTTCTCCTTTCTGTTGCCTTCTGAATGGAGTTTGTGTGTTCCCCAAGGGTTTTGTCCCCAGGATAGTAATGCCGAGAGTTGGTGGAAGCTTGAAGAGGTCGGGTACAGTAGAGGGTGGAAACTCACTGGGGTGTTGCCCTAAGATAGAATTAATCTGGTCTCGCTGAACCCTGGTGCATTCTCACAATTGTGGGTTTTTACAAAGCAAAACTGTCTGGTGAAGTTGGTCTTTTTCTGCATTTAGCTGTTCTTTTGTATCTCTTTGATGTGGTGTAGCCAGGGTGCTTGACAGAAACAGATAAAGCCATTTCCTGGGAATTTTTTTTTTTGCCTCAAAATATTAAGCCAAGGAACATTCTTTTCTTTATTCAATACCCATGCTCAGGTATTTTATTATACAAAAAGGAATGCCTATCATCTTACCTATCTTGCTAGCTGATCGTCAACTGAGCTTCTGCTTCTTGGCTTGACGTTTCCCTCTTCTCTCTGTCTCCTTTCTATATTCCAAGTCATTGTACTTCAGTGGACAAGGCCAGTGTACTAGCAATATAGGATGGACATTCCCTCATCACTTCAAAAAAAACTTTCTTGGAGAGGCTGAGGACGTGGCTCAGTTAGCAGAGTACTGGCGTAGTATGCAGGATAGGTTTCATCAAAAGAGGGCATGGTGGAACACGCCTGCAATCCCAGCACTCAGAAAGGTAGCAAGATTAGAAATGTAACGATGTCTTCAGCTACGCTGTGAGCTTGAGGCCAATCTGGAGTTCACGAGACCCTAAACAAATAAACAAACAAGAGGGTTATTTGAGGGAATAAATAGAGACATTATTTGGGGAAGCACCTTCTAGTCCTGCTTTGCATCTATTTTTCTGAATTAGCACCAGTGGTTTGCCATATATATGTGTGTGTGTATGTATATATATTTTTTGAGACAGGGTTTCTCTTTGTAATGTTGGCTGTTTGGGACTCACTTTTTAGACCAGACTGGCCTCAAACTCACAGAGATCCACCTACCTCTGCCTCCCAGAGTGCTGGAATTACAGGCGAGCACCACTGCATCCAGCTGCCTTTTTTTTTTTCCAATGGGAGGGATTATTGTGTCCTTGTTCGTTAGGAGCTGGTGATTAAAAATGAATTATAATAATGCTCAAGTACTTCATGTCCAGTCAAGCATTATCTTGGGGTGATAAATAAACATAAAGAAAAACTAATTGTTAATGTTTTCTGTCTCTTCCAGCAGCCTAGGGAAATTAAACAGGAGGGATAAGTCAGCAGAGCAGACAGCCGCCGGATGGCTGTGCTTTGCCGTGCTTTGTGTTATCAGATTTTATGTTAGAGAATTGGGGTTTGATCCATCAGAAGAAATCCATTTGCCATTAACAAGGTCTGGAATGTGTTTGGAGAGGATAAAAGCAACACTTGTTTCAGTGAGGAAAAAAAAAAAGTTAAAAGCAAGCCTTTGTGCTGACAGCAAGGCGTGACAGCTCTAGAGGCTCCTGTAGATGGCGCTGTGCCCTGGGTGTGGGAGAATGCCCACGAGGGGACGGCAGGGAGAAAAGGCTGCCTTCCCCAACTCAGGGCTGTCCACCTTAGCCCTGGCCACAGCCCTCCTGCTCCCCATCCCCACCGCCTTTCCCCAGGGAAAAAAATGTACACACTCATTAATGTCAGATGTGCATGGGGTACACACACCAAGCTTGAGGCTTTGTTTTGTGTTGTTGCATTGGGCATGCAAAGGCTTTGCTTGCAACTGAGCTCGCATTCTCAGCTCACGCTTGTAAAATGTTTATTACATTTACTTAATTATTTACATACTTACTTATTTGTGTGTGCACATATAAGTGCCATGGCACCTGTATGGAAGTCAGAGGGTAACTTGAGAATGGGTTCTATCCTTCCAACCATGTAGTTACTTAGGACTGAACTCAGGTCTTCAGGGAACAAAATGCTTTTACCTACTGAGCCATCCCATTTGGTCCTGCAGCTCCTTTTATTTTCTATTTGGAGACGTGTTCTCACTAAATCTCCAAGGCTGTGATCTTTTCCAGCTTCACAGTACCTGGAACGATAGGTCTGCATCACCAGGCTGAGATACTCTTTCTCCCTTCCCCTCTCCCTCTTTTGTCCCTGCCTCTATCCCTCCCCACTCCCAGCCAGGGTCTTATTATATAGCCTGGGTCAGCCTGGAATTCACTATGTAATGGCCTTGAACTCCCAGGTCCTCCTACCTCTGCCTCCTGAACCTGGGGTTACAGGCCTGTTCCCCTAGCCTGGCTTCTCGCAGGCTATGAAGGAAACACTTAGAGAGCTGAGCCCTGAGACCACGGGTTAAAGCTGGGAGAGTGAAAAACGCAGAGCACCAAGGCAATAATTGTTTCTCCAGTTCTGATTGCTCCTGTACCAGGGGTCTAGTCAGGCCCATGTCTACCTCCCCCTTGAGTAGTCCAGAGGCCCCATCTAAACAGCAGCTCCCCTCCCCAGGTAGCCAGACAGGAATTCCAGACCAGTGTTATTTCCTGGAACATTGACACAGCAGCCAAATTTTTGGGTGCTAGGGCTGCCACAGTTGGGGTGGCCGGAGCAGAGGCTGGCATTCAGCGTTTGGGCTTCTCCTGTGCCATTCTGGGCTTCGCCCTGTCTGAGGCCTTGTCGTTCTTCCTTTTGATGGTCACCTTCCTCATCATCTTCACCATGTGAGACTCCATGGGGTCACCCAGCTGTCTCTGCTGCTTTGACTCCATGCCAGTCCTGATTAAGCTTTACCATTTAAAAAATGTTTCTCAAAAAGAAAAGAAAAGAGTAAGAAAAAAGAAACATTTAGAAGATGATAGGATGATACATTCTTTCTTTTCTTCAAGATCAACAAACAATAAATGGGACCTCATGAAACTGAAATGCTTCTGTAAAGCAAAAAATACTGTCATCAAAACAAAACGACAGTCTACAGACTGGGAAAGGATCGTTACCAATCCTACTTCTGACAGAGGGCTAATATCCAGTATATATAAAGAACTCGAGAAGTTAAAAAGCAACAAATCAAGTAATCCAATTAAGAAATGGGGTATGG
>CM053753.1:100510610-100535999 GCA_028658305.1 Pachyuromys duprasi | reverse complement strand
ATATAGACCTATAGGATAGGAAGGACATGCTGAAATCTATACGCCTAGGGAAGATATACAAGAAGGAGGACCCAGGTCGGTATGATCAATGCTCGTTTAGATGAACAAATGGGATGGACATTGAGTGGAGGATAAAACAAGCAACAGGACAGGAGCATACCAAAGAGGACCTCTGAAAGAATCAATATAGCAATATATCAAAGCAGATATTAAGACTCACAACCAAGCCTTCGGCAGAGGGTGGGAAATAATAATAAAAATAGGGGAAGTTAGTAAAACCCGGAGAGAACAAGAGCTCCACAAAGACCAAACTGAGCAGGGCACAGGGGCCTTATGTGAGACAGTTTCTCCAACCAAGGACCATGTATGGATATGGCCTAGAACCCCCTCTCAGATGTGGCCCATGGTAGCTTGGTGTCCACCTGAAGACCCTAGTAAGGGGAACAGGGACTGTTTCAGTCATGAATTCGATGGCTGGCTCTTTGACCCTCCTCCATATATTCCAGGGAGTAACAGCCTGGCTAGATCCTGGGGGAGGACATTGCAGCTAGCCCTGAGGAGACAAGATGATCTGGGGTCGGATGAAAGGGGAGGAGGTCCTCCCCTGTTGGTGGACTTGGAGGGGGCGGGGAGGAGATGAGGGAGGGAGGGGAAGAGTGGGAGGGAATGAGGGAGGGGGCTATGCCTGGGATGCAAAGTACCTAACTTGTGATTGATATAAAAATAAATAAATTACATTAAAAAAAAAAGAAAAGAAAAAGAAAAGAAGTTCCCAAGGAGAGACCCTTTGTTGACAGTAAATAATACCCAAAGCCTTAACTTAGCCGAATATCCAGTTTCTTTCCTGAAAGAATGGATACAAGCACAATGGGAAAGCTGTTGATTTTTGGAGACAGGGTTTTTCTTTGTAGATTGGCTGTGCTGGAACTCACTCTGTAAGCTGGTCTTGAATTCACAGAGATCCACTTGTCTCTGCCTCCAGGAATACATTGCTATGCCCCAAGCATAGTAGATGGGGTAGGGTGTTGGGTATTTGTTGAGTAGGATTGTGTCCCTCACAATTAGTACTCTAACTGTGTCCACAGTATTTCAGAATATGGCTGTCTTCAGAGAAAAGGCCTAGTAGAGGTGACTCAAAGTGACATCACTGAGAGGGCCCCAATGCACGTGACAGGTGTCCTCAAATGGAGGGGAAGTTTATGCTACATGAAGCCATAGTGAGGAGAGAGTTCTATGTCACTCATGAAGAGTGACCAGATCCCCTGACACCTTTCCTTCAGCCTCTAGAACTGTAGGGATTAAGCTTTGGTATTTAATGTCACCCAGTCAATGATATTTTGTTACCAAATCACTGGAAAAAAATACCACAGAAAGAGCCTAGAGGCAAAAGTGATGGTAGCGTGCTTGCCCATTGTGAGATCCCAGGTTCAATCCCAGAATACACACCAAAAAGGAACAAACAAAAACAAGCCCTCCTTGGAGAAAGCATTCTTTAGCTGAGTGTGCTACTATATGCCTATGATCCTATCACTCAGGGAGGAGAGTAGGAGGATCTCTGTGAGTTCAAGGCCAGCTTGGTGTACATAAAGAGTTCCAGATAGATAGGGCTACAATGAGAACCCCGTCTCAAAACATTAAAAAAAAAAATCAGCCTGGCATAGTGGCACGTGCCTGTCTGTGACCCCGGCACTCAGGGAGGCAGAGGCAGGTGGCTCTCCATGAGTTCATGGTCAGCCTGGTCTACCAAGTGAGTCCAGGACAGCTACACAGACAAAACAAAACAAAACCAACCAACCAAACAAAGCCCACAAAGTACTTAAAGTCAAACTGGGAGTGTCATTCAGCATGAGAATGCAGCTTAGCGATGCCTAGGCTCTATCTTCTACAGTCAAAAAAAGGGGTACTGTCAAACCCTAATAAGCTCTTGATGGCAAAACTGCTGGGATCATCGTGAGTGTGCCTCTCTCTCTCTCTCTCTCTCTCTCTCTCTCTCTCTCTCTCTCTCTCTCTCTCTGTGTGTGTGTATGTGTGTGTGTGTGTGTGAAGAGAGACCCCTGGGGCATGAGCTTCTCCATGGTGCTGCAGTCTGGAGCCACTACAGGGATTTTAAAGCGTTCTGAGGATGGGCACTGCCAACCTGCAGGGCGGAGTGGGTTCCTGCCATGTGGGCCCACATAGCATGGTCCTTCTGGTCTTGCTCTCTTGACTGGCACTTTTCTGCCACCCTGAGCATGTTTAAATCCTAGAGAGGCTGGAAGGCTGGTCTGTCTTCATGCTCCCCCCTCCCCTCAGCCACAATCCCTGAGGCTTCACAGGCAGGTAGTTTTCAATGCTTCCTAAGTCACTGTAGCCAGTTTGACCTTCTGGTGGTTCTAGTCTGTGATTGGCTAGACCCTAATGGTTCTGGGCCCGTGCAAGAAAACACTTGGCTGGACTTCACGGCAAGGCAGAGTGGCTCACCTCCTATCCAAGAAGCAAAAGAGAGAAAAGTAAAATGACTGTGGTCTCTAATGACTGAGAGCTCTTATCTATTGTAGGTCACCACTAGTGTTTGCTAGCTTTCAAGAGGAGGGGATAGATTCTCTGAGGAAGCAAAGGCAAAGAGGAAAAACAAACAACAACAAAACCCCCACAGATGTTAGCAATGTAGTCTTAGAGATTTAGTCTCATCTTCGACAAGCCCTTCAGCCTTGGGCAAGTTACCCAGTATCTTTTTCTTTATCTTTCTGATGGTCAGCGGAAAGCATGGTTTGGAAAGTTGTCACGCCAAAGATAGGAAAGACTGAATTAGAAGTTACAGAGCTGAGTGAACTGTAATTTCAGCACTGGTGAGGCAGATGCAGGGGACTGCAGAAAGTTCCATGCCTGCCAGAACTACACAGTAACATTTGTCTCAAACAAAGTAAAAGTAAACAAACCCCAAAGCCAATAGAAACGGTGTAATGCAAGCAGATCTCAGCTTGGTGTTGTGGGTGTTGGTAACCAAGGACGAGGGAGAGGAAGGGGAGAGATTGTCAGAGGAAGCCATGCTCTGGCTTGGCCTTGGAGGATCAACTAAGTCCTGGGCAGAGAAGAACTCAGGCAAAGAGTTACTGGGAGAAATGGCATGGATTGGGAGATCCCCAGGGTCATCCTATGAAAATGGGACAGGGAAAAAAGGAGTGAGTTTGGGAGCATTTTGGGGAAATCCTGAAACTGGCTGGGTCAATAGAAGGTGAAATGGCCTTTCCTTTCCTTTATCATGTGAACAGGCTTTTTAGAGGGTGAATAAGGTGAAAAGCTGAGACAAAAGGACCAATTTTTAAACAACCATTGGCCTCTCCCTAGGCTAGAGGTGCAGGTTAGGGTGGAGCAGAGGTGGGGTTCAGGGTCCTTTAGAAAGGAGCTGCAAATACAGAGGGTTAAGGTTAGCCGGTGAGCGGAACCCAAGCTGTCTCATTGTTTAGGCCTGCAGACAGGGGAGGCCAAGAACGGCCTGGGAAAAGGCTGCAGTGCCAGCGGGGACTTGTTGAGGCTTGTGTGGGGAATGTGCTAGGATGAGTACACTGAGCCCATGAGACTTCTGGGTCTCCTGGGGGTGTTTCTAAGGGTGCCTAATAATCAGCTTTGAAAAGGTGATTCTGGCTTTTTGTTTAGACTCAGGTACCCACAGAATCTCTAACACAGGCCAGGCCCTGTCCTAAGGGATGCACTTCTCAACACATTCAGTCTGTGTCCTCACAAGCATTCCTTTACAGTCAAGGGGATGAAGCACAGGGTGGTAAGGGTTTGACTTGGGGTGGATTTGCTTTTTGTTATCACTTTGCTTGCTGTTAGGGTCTGTCTGGAACCTCAAATTTGCTGCCTTAGAGTACCCTAGGCCCTGTGTGCATTTGCACACAGAGAGAAATTGGGGTGATTACTGCGATGCGGGCTGATTTCTGTGGCCTCACCATGTGTGTTTCCTTGCAAGAGCAAGGCGTTTTCTCAAAGCCTAGCTGGCTGTGCTGAACTGGTGTGGTGGCATTCCAGCCCTTCTATTCTCTTGGAGTGGGGTGGTAGGGCACTCTACAGAAGGCCTGCATCCCGTTGGTAGGTCAGGTGCAAATGGCTCTCACCTGGCTGGGGGAACCCATTCGGAACAAGGTCTGGTGGGTCACAGCTGCTCCAATTCTACTGTCAGCAGCAGGGTGCACGCTGGAAGGAGCTGCCCCCCCCCCCCGTCAATGAATTAATAAGCAGGACAGAGTGAGCTGAGGGGCAGAAGAAAAGAAAAAGCAAATGGGATTTCTTCTGGGGACCCCACAAGATATTTTCATCTCCCTTCTGTTAAAATGTGTTTTCAGATGGGTTGCTTGTTTGTCCCTCTGCCTTGGAGTTTCTGAAATATTCCACAGCCCTGTTCCTGCCAATTCTGCAGAAGTGTCGCTGTTGCCGGGATCCTGTTAGCAGCCAAGTGGGAGAGTGTCTCCACAGAATGCCGTTCCAGCGAAAACACAAAAAATAAAATGCAGCGAAGCAAATTGCAAGGAGACACTGCTCAGCTCCTTGAGTGTGACCTTGGTAGCGTGGCTCTGTTCGTTGGATGTGGCAGTCTGTATGTCCAGGCTCCTCCTGTCTGTCCTTTGTGGTGGAAGATTGCTCAGAACTTTTCCTGGACTTTAATGTCTTTTCTGGAACTTTTCTCACTCCACTTTCAGTATCTTTCCTTAGATGAGAGCACACTGGTTAAACTAGTTTCTCCTACTAAACCAAGCACACATCCTTAGCCTTTGAACATTTACTATGGTGCTCTGGTCTTTTGCCCCCGTCTCACAAATATTGAGATTACATGTATGTACTTCAGACTTGCCAGTGTTTATTTATTTACTTATGTGGTTTTTTTTTTTTTGCTTGTGTGTTTTTGGCACAGGGTCTCAGGTGGCCTAGGCTGACTTCACTGAGTAGCTGAGGATGACCTTGAATTCCTGAATGCTGGGTGTCATGCCTGCACCATGTCCCATCCACGATCAACAGCAGGGAGAGAATGAATGCATGTTTGCTTAGTACTGAGAGGTTTTTTTTTTTCCTTATAAAAGCTTTCTTTTTAATTTTAAAAATTGTGTATGTGTGTGTGCATGTTGGCATGTGCATGTGAGGGTGGGTGCCTGTGGAGGACAGAGGTTCTATATTCTCCTAGAGCTGGAGTTAGAGGTAGTAGTGAGCACCCAGTCTTCTGCAAGAGAGGCACAATGCCCAGCAGTTTCTTTAGCCCAGGCTTTCTCTTCTTAGCCCAAGCCCCCAAACCAGGAAAAAGGCTGGATCTTGCCACATCAGTTAAGGCAATCAAGACATTTTCCCAGAAACACACCCACAGGCTAACCTGATCTAGATAAACCCTCACTGAGACCCTTCCGGTTTCGAAGTGATTGGAATTCTATTAAGCTGACCATGAACACTATCCATCATAAAGATGACTTCCTTAATGGCAGTATTTTTATTCTATTAAGGTCTTCAGTGGGCTGGAGGAGGCCTATTTGCATGAGGGCGGGTCACCTGCTTTCCACAATTGAAATATAAAATGAGACATTACCAAACGGGAGTGCCTGTCCTTGTCTGGAGTCTTTGTGGGCCCTCGCTTGACCTTCTTACATTCCTACTCAGAACAGAGCTGTGAGGCTGGGAGCTTAGTTAGGAAGAGGAGCCTTTGTGACTGTGACGTAGTGAAGGACAGCTGCTTTTGGCAAACCTTCTGACATTAAGTGGTGGGGGAGGAAAAGCCGCCTCGGACCTGAAGCTGGAGTCATGTGCTAGAACTGTTATCTTCAGTCACTGTCCCTCTCCTAAACTAACCCTCCCCTCTGCCTTTTACAACTCTATTTTTTCCCCCTTTACTGCCAATTCCATGTTCTCTTTAGATGTCAACTGTGTCCTCAGGAGACAAAAATGGCTGAGTATTCTGCCAGATGGCATTTGTCTGTGTTTTAATCAAAATGCCCTATTCTCTCTCCGCAGTGTGAAGCAACCACATACTGTTTAGGTCAGACACAAGAAACAGCAAAGAAGTCCACAGTAGCTTTTCAAGTTTGTGAGGTCAAAAAATGGAATTGAGGGCTGCAGAGACTTGATTCTGTCTGTCTCTGGGGCAGCCTCTGGGGACAGTGCTCCCTGCAGGTTCTGAGAGGCTAAGTCCTGTGCTAACACAAGCAGGGTTCATGGAGAGACTTGGGACAGGAGCTCAAACGGGTGTTTCCTTTGGTGCCCTTCTCCTTGTGCTCAACCCCTCATCCTCACCCCCCTGAACGTGGATAACAGACAGGGTATTGAACATGCATCGCTTTATTTAGTTCTTCGAACACTGGCTGTGAGGCCGTCACCCTGCTGCTTTATTTTTAAAGATTTATTTTAATTTATAATATTATTTTGTTAATCCCTGGTGGGAATAAGACTACGGCCACAATTTTTGGGCCACATTTGAAGCAAGCGTTATTAAATAGTGACAAAGTTGATGGGCACTGGCCCAGGTCCATACTTGGGATTCCCAGAACATGGCACAAATTATGTTTTTCAGAGTCTTATAGAGGAAAACCTCACAAGGTTGCGTCCTTGTCTTCATCCAATTGTGGGCAAGCCTACATCCTGCCTATGTACCTCCCATCCACGTGTGATCAACACATCCTGTGTAGTTGGGACAACCAGGCTTTACAGGAGCAAAACCACGAAGCTAGTTTTCTTACGTGAACAATAGCCCCCAGCATTCCAGGAAGTTAACTCTTCTTGTGCAAGCCGGCCTTACAGGTTAGAGGCCTTTCTGTTTACAGATCTCTTAAACACAGTTATAGGAGAATGTTTAGGATAGCAGAGCTCAAAGTGACCTGGCCACCAAATTTGAGATATTTTTTTCCAAAAGAAATTCTTAAAACCAGCTTTACCTGAGCCAGTTCCTGCCCTGGCTTTTCAGAGAACTGATCCTTCATGAAGCTGTTTGCCCTGTTATGAGCCATCACCTTGAAGGGGCTCTGTGTTTGTGCACATATGAGTGGAATGTGTACATCTGGCTGTGAGTAGAGAATTTGATCCCAAGGGCGTTCAGGAGTGAGTTTGCCCGTGGTTGAAGATGCAAATCCTGGAGCCAGCTGCCAGTCTCAAGCCCTATCATATTCGAATCCAGAACAAGTTGCTTTCTTGCCTCAGTTGCCCCATCTCTGTAGCTGAAATTGTAACAGCAATAGAGGACGGATGACATCTACAGAGCTATTTAAAAGAGTGGCTGCCATACGGCATTCAGTGTTTGCCGAGGTGGTGCCCTCCAGGGGAAAGGTTACCAGCGGGGCCT
Organism: Pachyuromys duprasi; assembly: GCA_028658305.1. NCBI lineage: Eukaryota > Metazoa > Chordata > Mammalia > Rodentia > Muridae > Pachyuromys > Pachyuromys duprasi. The sequence continues at coordinate 100,528,705 of CM053753.1, read as the reverse complement.
GCAGACACCTCGGTACTCTGAGTGTGACAGGGTTTTCCTGAAAAGGCATTCAGTCTAAACTTCAGTCATCACAATTTCATCTAAGTCTTTCGGCTACATGCAGGCCAGAAGAGGACCATTAAATCCCCTGGGACTGAAGTTACAGGGGATTCTGAGCTACCACTGAGATGCTGCTATCTAAATGCAGATCCTTCAGAAGAGCAGCCAATGCTCTTAGCCAGAGCCTCCTGTCAGCCCTTTAGTTTTAAAAATGAGATTACTCGTGTGTGTGTGTGTGTAGGTGCAGCTGCCTCAGAAGGCCAGAAGTGTTGGATCCTCGGATCTCCCTGGAGCCAGAGTTACATACAAGTCACTTTGAGATCTCTTATCCTAAACATTCTCCTACAACTTACATTTTAGAAGCACTTCAGGCTCATTTTAACTCGATAGCTTTTCAATTAAATGTGTCTTGAACACTCAAGATGTGCCATGTGCTAGCGCCTAGGATGTGTACCCCAGCAAAGGGATATTCTGGCTTGCAGGACACTCGGCTTACAAAGGAAAGTTTTTCTTTTTGACCATTTTAAGTGCTTATAAGAGGCAGGCTATGAAGGAGAACCAGGGGTGGGCAATGCATTCTCACTGGCACACGAGGCTCCCCAGTGTCTGTGGGAAGACACCCGGCTCGCCTGGCTTTGAGGAATGTGTAGTAATTGGTCAAGGGAAGGAAGCGTCTGGGTGTTGTGTGACAAAACTTTTCCTGACGAGGGGCGATACGGGCCTACTCACTCTAGGCAGGGATCTTACAACAGACCAACATATGGACACCACCAAAGTCCAAGTTGGTGAACCAATTAATTTTATTGTGATTACTTACAAGAGTGGAAATTCAAAGACAACCATGGTTGTCACCAAAGCCCACATCAACATGGGTCACAGCTCACAAAAGCTGGAAATCTGGAGCACACTGCACAGCCTGAAGGCAGCTCAACAGGTTGGAGAGTGTCCTTTCCAAGTGACTCAGTTGGTCTAAGGACTGGCTTCTTCCGGGAGGCTGGTCTGCTCTCATCTCAGAGCTTGCAACTTGGCTTATCTGAGAGTCTCTCAGCTCTTAATGCTTACCATGGCAGGGAGAGGGCCCCTACCAAATCTGGTCAGTTTTAGGGACTTCCTGAAGCTATCTATATTGAGTCATTTTCCTTTCTACTTAAGGCTCTTCCGTGCTGGAAGGAGTGTTTCAATCTCTGAGGGAACATACAAAACCCTGGGGCAAGAGAAGAAACCCAGAATTGAGAATGAAATAGTACTGTTGAAAACACCTGTAAATGGAGACTGATTTTGGGAGGTGAGGGCAGATGGATTGCAGGAGGATGCCTTCGCTGAAGTTCAGGTGAGAGGATAGGCGGCAGCACGGATTTGGGAGGTGGATGAGGACACAGAAGAAAAAGGCATGGATTTTCTTTTCTTTTGAAAACAGTCTTAGGCTGGTCTTCAACTCAGTATCCTCCGACTAAAGCCTCCTCTGTAAGCCGCTACACACATCTTCAAGACTGGTAGTGTCTCAAGATGACCCTGCGGTCTGCTCCTCCCACTCCAGGGGTCTAGCTGGCTTAGCTCTAAAGTGTGGGAAGGCTCGGGCCTGGATTAGGGAAGTAGTTTTACTAGTAGCTTTAATGTAGGCGAGTCTGTTTCCGGCTCACAAGACCTTGAGAAAAACAACCTGCAACAACTGCTGGGATTTTACAGAACGCCGACGCCAGTCCATCCTCCTGAGTTGTGTACAATGTCCAGGTGAACGTGAAGCTCAAGTCCACTTGCTGGACATTTGGCCAGCGAGTCCTGGACTATCCAAAAAAAAAAAAAGGCCACAGTGCCTACCTAGAGTCTGTTTAGTGTCCGACATCCTCCGGCTCCCACAGAAGGAAACGCGCTGAGATTTTATCTCACCGAAGTACATTCCTATTTCTCCCTAGAGCCAGCCACATGCCTCCTGAACTAGACCACGTGTCGCAGGTACCAGGTTTTTGGCTCTCTGCCTCCCCCATTCGGTCCCCCCTTCCTCTCTGCCTTAGGTGGCAGGAAAATCCTTTACCTCCGACCAATCCCACTGCTGAGGAGCCGCGCGCGCGCGCCAACCCCAGCTCATTCGTGCACGTCATTGGCCACCTCCACCTATGCACGGTGACAGGCAGCTTCACGGGCCTATCGGAGGAGGAGGCGGAGGCCAGGCGGCCCTCCCGGAGCTGCTTTGTTAGGGGCTCCGTCGCTCTGGCCGGTGTCGGCGCGCTTCGTTATCCTTGCCGCGCTCTCTCTGGGCCGCTCCGCCGGAGCGTCGCGCCGAGGCCTCCGGGGGTGTGCAGCGCCGGCATCCTTCCAGCTACAGGGTGCAGCCGGGGGCCGGGATGCCGCTCGGGTATCCAGCGTGCGCCTGTTGTCACTCTCCAGCCCAACTCTGAACGCCCCGCTCCCGTGTCCTCCGCCTCCGATTGGCTGGCCGGAGGCGGAGCGATTGTCCGCGGCTCCAATCGGAGCTCGCTTTCCCACGGGCTTCCGAGGCCCCGCCCCCGAGGCCCGCTGGCCCAGGAGCCCTGACAGTTCCCATTGGCAGACGGCGAGCGGGCCGGAGGGCTGAGCAGCGCCGCTGCCGTCGGGCGCGCAGCTCTGCAGCGCCGCGAACGCTTCGGCGCCCGCAGCCCCAGGGGCCCAGCGGCCCCGCATTGTGCCCGGCCGGCTCGCCGAGATCCTGGAGGAACGTCACAGGTGAGTACCGCTGGCCTAAGGGGGGCGGGCCGACTGGCCAGAGGCTCCACGCGGGATGGCGAAGAGAATGCCTGGAGCCGCGGTGCCCGTCACCGGCACGTCCTGACTGGCTCCCATCTCTCGCATACTGGGGCTCCCGGTGGGTCCTAGCTCCCCCAGATCGGGCTTAGCTTGTATTGTTTTCGTGTGCACACACTTGGGAGGTGGGGGTGATCTGGGGACGGAAGGCACATCTCTATCGCGCAAACCAGGCGAGGCAGCGGAGCCCAGGTGCTGGCGCCGAATGCAAGTGACAGTGTCCAGGCGTTGGCATTCGATCTTTCGGGCAGTAGGAGGTCAGCATTGACCTGCGGCGGCCTCATCACTATGCTTTTATCGGCTGATTTTTAATCAACTTCAGGGAGGGTGTGTGTGTGTGTGTGTGTGTGTATGCATGCATGCCTGGGTCTATCTGTTTGTGTGTCTCGGTCCCCGACTTGGGCACTTACGGGCCTGTCCCTTCCCCAAGGCTGCCGGGTGTTCACCTTGGCCACCCGTGCTGCGCTCGGCGTCGGGCACACCGCGGGAGAGCCTAGGGGGCGTGTACACGGGGCGAAGGACCTGCGGTGGGCGAGGGAGGGGGCATTTAAAGAAGCATCCTATGGGTAGACACACAATGACTGGTCCAGGTGGTGAGGCTGTGCTTGACGTCGGCGCTTAGGATCCCATTCGGGCCTGACCCTCTCTGCCGCTGAGCCTCTCCGATGCCTGTGCACCGTGAGGCTGGCCAGCGGACTGGGGATCCGCGTGGGCTCGCTTTTGTTTACAGACCTCGCCACTGGGCGAGAGGTGCGCTCTCAAGGCCGGGCCACTGCCGCATGGCCCCTAGAGCCAGAAGTTGATGTGTGTCTTCAGGTGACGCCCCGTTCCCGGGTCTCCGGCCCGAGCTTCCCACCAGCCCTGCCTCGCCTCGCGCGCTCGGCTCCGCACTTGGGGGCGCTGATGTATTCGGCCTCGGTCGGCCGAGATGGGCAGTCCCAGCGCGGACCTAGCCACGCGTCTCCCTTTCCACTCGCATCCCCTGGCCGTCCTCCAGCGTCAGACGGACTTAGAATCTAATCTGTCATTTTCCTGCGAGGTGGCCGGCAGGTTTTGAAGGACGTGCTCGAGCCCTTGGGAACCCTGCAATCCATGTGTGCGTCTGTGGCGGTACCCGTGCGGTCCCGCGCACCAGCTGGGCGGCATCCAGGCGTGTCTGAACGTCCGGGTTCAGGTGTGGGTCTGGTGCTTGCTGACTTGGCGCACGCTTTGAAAGCTGCAACAGAGGTTGAGACCTGAGTCTGAGGTCAGAAGAGTCGGGACATCCAGCTCCTTCTGCGTGTTGGTTACCAACTCGGTGACTCTGGCAGAGCTGCCTCGTGTGTCAGAGCCTCAGTTTGTGCCCCTGTAGAGTGGAGGTGCGGGTCCTTTTGAGGGCTGCTTGCTGTGATGAAATGTCAACGTGAATGAACCGCATAATGACCACCACATGGGAAACACTGAAGTTAGGTTGGCTGTCTGTTAGATCTACACACAGAGTAGCTCCCTTTCTCCTTCCATTTTGTGGATTCTTCTATCCCCGTTCTGTTATACCAGGCAGAGGAGTTCTCTGTTCAACTGCAACAGGACTTGTTTTACTTGGTTCTAGATTAATTATTCTTATCTAATCTCCCAAGATGCCTTTTGTGTGTGTGAATTTCTCCTGGGTTCTACTTGTTTCCCTTTGCTTCTTCCCTAAGGCTGTGTGTAGAGCGGACTTGGACTTGGAGGAGGGAAAACTCATCCAGGTGGGAAACCTTTGCTGGTGAACCAATAGCAGTGAGTGCTGGGAGGGAGGGCCATTTGAACAAAGGGCTGTCTGGAGAGAGGAGGGACATTCCTAGCACAGGTGAAATTTAATATGTCTTGTAGCTGGAAAAGTTTGGAACATCTCTAGGTTCGGGAATAGGATCTTGCGAGAGTTGGGGACCAAGGGGTAAACGTGGAGGCTGCTAAGTAGTTACCTTTGACTAGAGGGAAGTAAAGGCGCTGAGGTGGCTGTCTGAGCAGGAGCCTGGAAGCCGAGGTTTGCTTTCACTGAGGAGCTCCACCTCACAGTGGTTTTTGACTGGGGTTTCCTGTTCTCCTGGCTCTTTAACCTGTAACTTTTTTTCTGGGCAATAATGAGAAACCAGTTTCATATTGGAAAACAAAACAAAGAAACAAACAAAAAACAAATCAAAGAACAAGTCATAATCAGATAAATAGTTAAAAAAAATCTTAGGGTTGTTGACAGACTCCATGATGTTGCTGAAGAAATGCGCACCCTATTTGCTGTTGGGGTAAGTTGTTGAGCTGGGTCCCCCACAGTGCATTCTTTGAATGTAGACCTCTGAGGCCTTTGCTAGCCAAAGCAAGTAAGCAAGCAGACAACAACCAGGCGAGAGACTTGCAGTCTGCCCTAAGGTTGCAGGGGTTCTTACCCACAGCTGCACAGCCCCCACTCTCCTTTCTCTATTCCCTGGTCCTGTGTGGGTAAACCTAAGTGGGCACTGGCAGCCTGCAGCCGCCTTGTGCTGTTACAGCGAAGAGGTTGGTAGCATTCTTACCGGGCACCCATTAGTCAGCATGATAACTTGTTTAAAGTTCTGCTCTCAGGAAGGGCTCCAGTCCTTTCTGAACTCCCCTGAGAGTTCTCCAGCTCTTTGGGATGAAGCTCTATACTCCACCCCCTGCTGTTGTCAAGGATTGAATCAGTTGGGGGCCTAAACTTAAAAGGGAGCCAGGTTAGGAAATCTCATTAGCTGACAGTTTAACTACACTCCATTGCTCATCCAAAGAGCCAGGACAAAGACTTCTCCTTGCCTTGTGCAGTTTCTCTCGCCCGGCTTCATCTAAGCCAAGTGGAAAAGCTGTGCTGATCCCCAGCTTCCCACCCCGAAACTTCTGAGGTTGTTGAACACCCTAGACTTTCTGGACTCCTGGCCAGATGCACATACAGATACACACACACACAAACACACACAGAGTTGCCTTTGTAAATCGAGGAAACAGGTACAGGGTTTAGAGTTCTTCCCTTTCTTGTTTTCTGTGGACTTACCTCAGTAAGAGATCAGTAAAATCAGGGCTACAAGACCATGGCTGTCTTTTTCTCCCATCATAATTACATCAAGCCTTTTCGCTGTCAATATGTATTTTATGTAACTTCTGTGCCACATCGGTTACCTGAGAACATTAAGGCAAAATAAACGAGGCACTTAGAAATTAACTGGTCCCCAGCAAGGAGCAGACGGAGAAGGAAAACAATGTTCCTGTGTAACCGTGTGCAAGACATTACTAGTCAGGCAGTTCCCCCTTCTGCACCGTTCCCAGCCTCTGGCACCTTCCGCACCCACCCAGCATAGGACTGTCTCTGTTCCCTTGGTCCTCAGGGACCTCATTAAACAACTCACAAGGTCCTGGGTTGCAAGGATGTAGACTAGGAGAGATTGCTCTCATTCTGGCCATTCCAGAAGACCTCGTAGGGCTCTTGTTAGCTGGAGGAGTTCTCCCAGTTGCAAGGCAGTGGAGTAGGGAGTGGGGCTCACAGTGCGAAAAGTAGAGCGCTAGGGTGAGAGCCCTGAGAGCAGATCAGTTGTCTGCAGTTGAAGGAGGTTAAACAAAGAGTGATGATTCATGGAGAAGGTGGGGGAGGTTCTGGCAGCTGAGCAGAGCCTCCAGAATAGGCCAAGGTCTTTGGGGCTGGGTCCTGCCACAAGCCTTTCTTTCTGTAAAGGGGGATTTGGATTGGGGGAGGGGTTATCCCAACATTTTTGAAACTTAGTATATGATCTGATCTGATCTGATCTGATATGATGTGATATGAAAGGTGCCTGATGTTTTTCTGCTGGGAACAATTTAAATTGTGAAGTAGGAAAAAAAAAAGAAAGGTGGGTTGTGTTTGAATATAACAAAATAGCACCTTCCCCCCAAAACAACCATTTATTTGTTCCATTTTCGGCTTCCATGGAGCTTGGAGTTATTGAAGATACAAGGACTAGTGTTGTTCCTTTATCTGCAGTGTTGCTTCCAACCATTTCATTTACTCTTTGCTAGTTATAGTCCGAAAACATTAAGTATAAGGTTCCAGAAACACATTGCATTGTTGTTATTTTGAATTGGAGTTTCTCTGTGTAGTCCAGGCTGTCCTTGAACTCATTCCCCACCCTCCTCCGCCTCCCAAATGCTGGGATTTCAGGATGTGTTGTCGTACCTGGCAAATTCCTTTTTCTAGGGAAGGGGCAGGATTAAGTATTCAGCATCTTTTGTTAAAGTGTGTGGTTGTGATTATTCTATTTATTTATTTTAGAAGTGATGGTGTTCTAACCCAAGGCTTTGCATATGCTGAGCTTCACCACCAGCCACACCCTGGGACAGATTGTATTAGTTATTGCTATCTCTCCCTACCCCCTTCCTTCTTTTGACTCAGGATCTCATTTTGAAGCCCTGGCTGTCTTGGAACTATGTAGACCAGGCTGACCTCAAACAAACTCACAGAGATCTCTCTGTCTCTGCCTTCTGAGGGCTGCAATTAAAGGTGAGCGCCAGCTGGTTGAGTCTTGAAATCCCCCCCCCCCCCCCAAAAAAAAGGGTAAGCACCATCATTCCTGGCTCTGCTCAAATTTCTTACTGTGCCTGTTTACAAATTAAAATTAGCATGAATCTGTATTGTTGGAACAGACATTGTGTGTGTGTGTATGTGATTGTATCCATGGATCTGTTGGTCAATTTGGTTTGGAACTGTCCTTGAGCAGGAGGTATAGTCTGTCCCCTGAAGGTAAGGGGACCTGTTGTATAGGTGCATGTGAGAGAGGGCTGAAAGACTCGTGCAGGGGGCCTGAGCTCACACCTGGCTGGGCATGGATGTGGGTAGAAGGGCCACTAGGCTAAGGGCCTTCAGTTGCTCTTCATTAAAAGCCCCAAACACACTTCTGTGGCAGTGGGGGAAGACAGGATATCCTGTAGAAACAGGCTGCCTTTGTGAAGGCTGCCACTGCTGGGGACCTCTCCCACCTTCCCCTGCCACTTTCCCATCTTCCTTAGGGCCCTGAACCTCATAAACACAGATCAGGTCTATTTCCTGCCCCAGACTTCCTGTGCCAGCTTTGCAGAGGTGATAATGGGCCCAGAAACCTGGCAGGTCAGCCCAGGGAGGTGGGAGGCTGTCAGTGTGGGGCCCAGTCTGGGAATGTTCCCCTTGGAGGGCTGAGCCCTCTGGAGATGGAGTCAGTGGGGAGGAGGGCTGGAGATGGAGTCAGTGGGGAGGAGGGCTGGAGATGGAGTCAGTGGGGAGGAGGGCTGGAGATGGAGTCAGTGGGGAGGAGGGCTGGAGATGGAGTCAGTGGGGAGGAGGGCTGGAGATGGAGTCAGTGGGGAGGAGGGCTAGAGATGGAGTGAGGAGTGCTTCTCAGCACTGGTGTGAGGGAAGGCTGGTTGCTCTGCAGGCTGTCCCTATCCTCCTACTTGGTGGACGGCTCCAGGGTCCGTGAGGAGGGATCTTAGGCTTCAGCCTGGCCTTCCCAGGCCTTTTTTTTTTTTTTTTCAAACCTCACAATCTCTTCTCTGTGAAGTGCTCTATTACCAGTCCTGTGGGGTTGTTTTGTTTGAGACATTCTTGCTATGTATTCCAGCTGACCTTGAACTTGAGATCCTCCTGGCTCAGCCTCCCAAGTGCTGGAATTCTAGGCGTGTGCCACCAGGCTGGGCTCAGGGATTCTTTTCATCCACCTGCAGCTTGGGCTGGCTGGCATGTGTGATAGGCTGCATTCCATAGGTGATACCTTCCCATGGAATGGTCTCCAGGGACTCCTGGCTTGGCTTCTATCAGTTTTCAGGAACTCACAGACCATGTGCTGTATTGCTCAAACTGCCTTTGAGCTTAGGACATTCTCAACTCAGCCTCTCTGGTGCTGGGATCACAGATGTGTGCCACTGTGTACGGCTTAGCATGATCTTTCTTTCATGTGTGCCATGTATGTCTGCATGTGTATTCATGTGTGCATGTATATGGTTGGGCTCATGAGTGCTCGTCTGTGAATGAATGTGTGTCTGTCTTGACCACTTTCCCCTTTATTTACCTTGTCTGAGCCTGGAGCCTGCGCTGGTTAATCCAGCTGTCCAGCCTGCCCTGGGGAATCCTTTGTCTTGTCTCTTCTCGCCATTGAGCACTGGGATTACAGGTCAGCTTTCACAGGAGCCAACAGTTTGGTGTGGCAAATATTTCATTCACTGAGCCATCTCCTGAGGCCCGGCATGTTGTGTTCTGTGAGCCATTCCTGTGGCATGCGTAGGTATGTGTAGTCCACCCCTTTTTATGAATGGGTAATATTCCACTGCTTCGGTATGACATGCTTTGTGTATTTTGATGGTGTTGGGGTCACTTCTGTCTTGCTGCTGCTGTGAATGGCTGTGGCTATGACAGTAGTGTATTATTTGTTTGGCTTTTAACATTTCTTTTCTGTGCATGGGCTTAGTGGTGTTGCTCGGCCATATGATAATTCTCTTTGCCTCCTTGAGGACACACCAGGTGATTTCCACAATGGTTGCACTCATCTTGCCTTCCCAGCAGCAGTGTCTCCACATCCTTGATGACTTTTTTATGTCCTGTTAATTAAAGCCAGTCTTAGAGAGCCAGGCTCCTGTGGGCTTTGGTTTGCATTACTCTGATGATAATGTGGAGTGTGTTTTGGTGCTCGGTGTCTAATTGAGTATTTTCTTTCAAAATACCTATTCAGATCATCGATGATTCCTCCACTGGCTCTGTCTTTTAGTTGGTTGTAAGAATTCTTTATCATTAATTTATTCATTTGTTTGTTCTGGTGATTTGGGTCCTTGCGCATGCCTGGTGAGCACCTTCCCTGCACCTGGCTGACCGTTTTGTGCTGTGGGCTATTTACTTACTTTCTCCATTATGTGAATGTTGATTTAATTTGCTGATGATGTTCTGTGTATATTGTTCATTTTCAAGACTGGCAATCAAAAAAACATGTTTTTTTGATCATAATTCCGTCATAACTGTTCCTCCACAGTGGTGTGGATTACTGGGTTTATGTTTTTCCTGTAATTCTGTTTGTGTAACAAAGTTAAAAGGTTGTATTAAGGTGCATAGGAAACATTTTAAAATACTGATTTACTGGCTGGAGAGGTGGCTCAGTGGTTAGGCACTGGTTGCTCTTCCAGAGGACCCTAGACCTGTTCCCAGCACCCACATGGTAGCTCACGACCATCTTTGACTACAATTCCAGGGGATCTGATGTTCTCTTGTGGTCTCTTAGGATATAGGCATGCATGTGGTGAACAGAAATGCATGCTGGCAAACACTCAAACAAAGAAAATAACAAAACCCCATTCAGAGGCAGACTTTGAAAGGAGCAGTGCTAGCCAGGGGGTGGTGGCATACCCCTTTAAACCCAGCACTTGGGAGGCAGAGGCAGGTGGATCTCATGAGTTCAAGGACAGCGAGCTCCAGGACAGCCAAGGCTACACAGAGAAACCCTGTCTCGAAAAACAAAAACTGACAAACAAAAAAAAGGAGCACTACTTTATTTTAGAAGATTCGTCAGGGCTGGGGAGATTACCAGTGGGTAAACACTTGCCATGCGAATGTGGGGGCCCAAGTTCTGATCCCCAAGAATCCAGTACAGCTGTGTCTCAGCAAGGTGGAAGGTGAGGTCCAATGACATCCACAAACAAGCTGTGACATGGCATGTGCCTGGTTCCCACAGGCGAACAGACACATGCACATATATGCACATATGTGCCATATACATACATAAAGAGGCACACAAACCTACATGCTTATGTATGTCATATACATGCATATGTGTCACACCATACATGTGTCATACACATACATGCATATACTGTCATACACATACATAGAAAGGTTAAAAAAAACTTTTGTGAGTGAATTATTTTGTTTATCAAATTGAAGAAAATATTTTCAAAATGGGCTGTCTTTGAGGCTAGATTTATTTATTTATTTACTTTATGCGTATGAGTGTTTTGCTTGCATGTGTGTCTGGGCACCATGTGTGTCTAGTGCCCACAGAGGAAAGAGGAGGGCATCAGATTCCTTGGAACTGGAGATGCAGTTATGAGCCACCATGTGGGTGTTCGGAATTGAACCTGTGTCCTCAGAAGAGCAGTAACTGTTCTTAACCACTGAGCCATCTCTCTAGCTCTGGCTGTTAGGTGTGTGTGTGTGATACTGGGACATGGATTTTTACGCACAGCCAGCTTGCTTCCATGGGGCATTTAGCAATGGAAGCAGTTTTTGGTTGTCTACTAAAATGAGTGTAGCAGGAAGAAGACAAAACATGCTTCTAAGTGACCTGCACTGCACAGAAAAGTTCTTGCACAGCCAAGAACTCACTTATGCATGGTTGTGTTGAGGTATGAACTGTGCTGGTTGAGGGATATAATACAGAGTGTGTGTGTATATATGTGTGTGTGTGTGTGTACATTAGGACCCTGGGCCTCATAGATGTAAGATCTCTACCACTTGTTTTGTGTCCTCCCCCAGGTCCACAAGTATCAGAGATCACAATGACATATGAAAATTACGTAGAGAAGAAGCATAGTATGCTTTCTTTGTATTTGCAGTTGATCCTCTTATTTTTTTAGACAGGGTCTCATTATGAAACCCTGGCTGGGAGCCAGGCAGCAGTGGCGCACGCCTTTATCCCAGCACTCAGAGAGACAGAGGCAGGCAGATCTCTGTGAGTTTGAGGCCAGCCTGGCCTATAAAGCAAATTCAGGACAGCCAAGGCCACACAGAGAAACCTTATTTTGAAAAACAACCAAACCAAACCAAACCAAACCAAACCAAACCAAAAAAAACCCTGTCTGGCTTAGAACTCCATACATAGACCAGGCTGGACTTGAACCCAGAAATCTGTCTGCCTCTACATCTGCTTTGAGTTACTATAGTTTTGTTCTAAATTAAATGAAAATTTTTTTGTATCTTTTTTTTTTAAATGGTGGGATGTTGTTAGGAATTGGGTATATTTTCCTGTGTTCAGACTTCCGTGTGCCTGAGAGACTTCCTAGCTTGTGGCTGCAGGGCACTGCTAGGCACCAAGTGTCCCTTCCGCCTTCGCGCCTGCTGTGCATAGGACTGTGCTGGAGCAGTTCCGCCCCCTCGCATCCCAGCGCCACCCTTCGTGAGCAGTTCATCGAGGACTGGAAATATTTTCAGAGATGTATTCCAGGTGCCATTCAAAGGTCTACTGTGACATTTTAGAAAAGTTTTATGAATATTAGAGTGATTATCTCATCCAGAATTCTGTGATTAAAATTATAATTCGAATGCCACAATTATATCTAGTGAACTTTCACATTTCATTGTAATTTAAGAAATTAAGACTGCGTAGCTATGGTTTTCACTTAACTAAGCAATTTAACAAATTAATTATTTAAAAATAGATTTAAAAAATTTGCCTGTTGTTTTCCCTTCTGTTTCCTTTTTGGAGGTGATTGCTTTCGTTTGGGGGCGTCTGCACACAGCCTTGGTTCTGTGGATTCTCACTAATTGTATGGAACAGTTTCAGGTAGCTTCCTTCATGGGGGAGCTTTGACAGATGGGGTCCGAGCTAGATGGCATTCACCTACAGTAGCTGCTGCTTGCTTGGTATCAGGAACTTGGAATTGTTATGTGAAGACTTAGACAGCATGGTTAAGCCTGCTTTGTACTGAGAGCAGTTAATGTAGCTTAATAGAGTGAGAGGAGATGGGACAGTTTAAACTGATGCAGCATATCTGACCCCATCCGCTGCAGAAGTGACTTCTTGGGCCTCTTACAACTACAGCCTGCTAGAGCACATGGCCCTTATTTTCTTTTCAGCAGAGGGAGCTAGCTCTGCCAGGATCCCTGGGCACAGCCACAGCCACCACAGGGAGACTTGGAGGCCTCACCAAGCCTGGATTCTGTGGGTGGGTATGTGTGCCAGGCCAGTCTTGTTTTGGGCTCTTGATGTGGACCGTCAGTATGGCTCAGACTGGCCTTGAAACTCACTGAGTATCCAGGCTGGTTTAGGGATCATGATTCTCCTGTCCCCCATATCCCAAGGGCTGAGATCATAGGTGTGTACCACCAAGGTCAGGCAACTGACCTAGGTTGTGGTGGTATTGGGAATTGAACCTGGGGCCTCATGCATGCTGAGCCAGCACTTTTCCTTTCAGCAATCTGAAGGGCCAGCAGGGGGTTTATAAATCGCTCTGGCTATAATAAGGTTTCATCTTAGAGAAGGCCTTTCTTGGAATTCTGCAAGACAACTTCAATAGGACGTGGCTGATGTTTGTTTTTTGGTCTCTGACCTATAGATACCAGGGAGATGTCTTTGAATTTGCTCCTTTGATGTGGGTAAAGCTCTCTGATCTCTGGCAGTGTTGCCCAGCTGATGGCCTTTGATCACCTGGGCTCCTCCCTTCTCTCATGTATGCCGTGTTTGTTTGTTTTTATTCTTTTTCTTTGTCTAGGAGAGTCTCCCAAACATTCTATTAATGTTTTCCATCCTCCTTATAATTATGTTTAATCACTACAATTTCTCTTTATTATGTCAGATGGGAAGATACTCATTGTAAATATTTTTAAAGTGTGTTTGAAGTATTGAAGTGTGGTCCTTTTTTTTCTGAGTGTTTTTATAAGACGAAAACAAATGGGACTTTGATATGAGAAAAGTCACAGTATGGAATATGCGTGTCCATCGGCCGTGGCTGGAAGCCATTAGAAACTTAACTTCCTCAAGTTGTATTTCCCTATTTTGCAGTCCACTTACATGTGCAGATTAATGGCAAAGGCTCCTATTCACAACGAGAGGCTCGGGAGGACAGAGGATGCTGGGACGGGGCCTAGTGATTACGTCTACACGGCAGGATTAGCCTCACTGGCCTTTTCAGATCTGGCTTGAACCCCATTTCCTTGGCCCCAGCATGTGTTGACCTTACAGAGTTGATGACCTCCCTCTCTTTCTCTGTAGCCAGTGATCTTTTGTGCACGGTTCCAGTCACACTTGTGTTCCGTGACCTCAGCTTTTCTCTAGGATTGCTCTCTGGTTTATGAACTGTCCTTTCTCAGTCGCTGGTGAAACTACAGCCGGTGTAAATAAGATGCTGGAGCCGAAGTCAGGCAGCCCGTAGCTCTGAGGTGGCGGGGGTTGAGGGAGAAAAGAAAACAAGAAACCAAAGCCCCAAGGGTGCTGGACCTCTGCAACTCTGGTTCTGGGCTGAACCCTGCTGTGGCTGGATTTTCTTCACCATGGATGCTTGGGACCTTAAGCCCTAAACCAGCCTGAAGAAAACATGGGTAGTAAGTTAGTGGGCAGGAAATAATGGGTGTCATGAGGGTGGCAGTATGGACTGGGGACAGGTGGGGGGTGGTGAGCAGAGTTCCCAACCTCAAATGGCAACTTTGCTGTGCCTGGAGGTGTAGGCTAATCCACAGCAGGTAGGAGGGTGATAGAGGGTGTCATGACCCATGAGTAGTTGGGTAGAGGGCTTCGGGAGAATGGTCATTGCACAGGGATGAAGGCAGCCGAGTGTGGAAAGTGAGCAAATTGCAGCCGGAGCTCGAACAGGCTCTCTTCCTTCCGGCATGCCCAGCACGTGCTGTCCAAGGGACTTTGTTGTACAAATGAGCCAGCTTCTTTCAAAATGTTTTTGACAGCTACATGAATTAGTAAGAACAATAAAGAATATCATCTACATTTCTTCTGTAGGAACACAGTGATTGCTTTGCTGGTTTCTTTTCCTCGTATCTTTATTTTTTTTCCCGACTTTACACTGATTTGTAGCTTCACAGAGGCCTCCTTTCATGTAACACTGAAACCATTACAGGTTGATGGAAAGTTTCGTCAGCCTGTGAGGCAGCCACGTTCTCCCCGCCAGTTAAAGCCATCTCACATTCCATGGAGTTGGTCGTCCAATCAGCCGTTCTAGTAAAACTCAGTGTTTACCTGTTTTCAGACTCCTTTGAAGTTCTTTATATGTATTAGTTTCTTTAAAAAAAGTTTTTGTGTTGTCTACGCCTGAGTATGCACATGTATGTTTAGTATGCTCACTCATGCTTGCTCCTGTGGAGGCCGGAGACTGCCATTAGGTTTTCCTCTGTTGCTCTTTATCTTTATTGAGACAGGCTCTCTCGTTCAGCTTGGGGTTTGGCTGGTTGGCTGGTGAACCCCCTGAGACTTCAATGTTTCTTCCAGCCCCCTTCCTCCAAGCATTGGTTACAGAAGTACACCCTGCCCAACCTTCACCAGAGCACTTACGGTACATAGCATGCATTCTACCTGCTGAGCCATCCATCCAGAATTTACAACCCCTCCAGTCCCAGGTTAAATTTCCCTGGATGTGCTATCTGTGTAAAATGGGTCTTCCTGCCACTAACACTTGAGATTGAATCCACAGCCTCAGGGCTGCTAAACATGGTACCACCGCTGAGCTGGCCCTTGAATTGGAGAGTCATGCCGGTTTATAGGTGTATGTATGTACTTGAGCACGTTGGGTATTTGTTGCTGGGGAAAGCAGTTTAAAGGAGGAAGGATTTGTTTTGACTTCCTGTTCTTAAGAGGTTTCAACCCGGCTGGCTCCATTGTGATGACCCTAAGGCAGAGTGGGACTTACCAGTGGCAGGAGTGTGTGGAGAGTGGCTGCCTCTATCTGCTCGCTTCTCCGTTCTCGGGGGTCTTTTGGATACATCGCACATCCAGTTATTGAAAATCCTCATGGGACTAGAGAGATGTAGCCAAGGGCGCCTGCTGCTTTCTTGAGGTCTGGAATGTGGTTCCCAGCACCCATGGCAGGCAGTTCACAGCTCCTACTCCAGGGGGTCCAAGCTTTCTCTTGGCTTCCGCAGGCAATTGCACACACTTGTGCTCACAAATAAACAGAAATAAATCTTTTTTAAAGCATTTTCAAGAAGTGTCTATTTTGCAGATGAGACAATGGAGAGCTGTGGTGTGTGGAAGGCCGCAGAACTCAGACAAGGTCGCACACGCTCTCATCCTAGGGGACATCATGTGGTGGAGGGAGGGCGCGGTGGGTTTCCGTTCTGTCCCTGTCAAGGCCACTTCATTCCTCATTCCTTCTCATTTCTGTCTTACCCTGTTGGGCAGCCCGGTGAGTCCCTGTGACACCATTCTGCTGAGCAGACTTTAGGCGGAATAAGGAACTCATTCTTTTCCTCCCTCTCTTTTAAAACAACGTAACAGCTCAGAGTGCTCTGTCAAAGGATTTTATTTAGGTGAGACCACTTAAGAATGGAAGAAATTTCCTGCTGAGAGGTTTTATGTATGGGGTGTGTGTGCTCTCAGAGGCAAATGGATGCTTAAGTGTGTGTGAGGTGAAGTAGAGCAGGCTCCGGAAGTCTGGGGACCGCGCAGGTCTGTAACCCTCACTCTGCCCCAGCTGTCTGGCTCTGCATTTCCCATTTATGGAGCCCTTCAGTGTTCTGACACCTGTTTAAATCTGGTGTTTCCATGACGGGACAGCGTGGTAGGTGGCTAGAAGAAGCAGCCTGCCTCAGTGTGACAGCCTGCTCCTCCTCCAAACACTGTTTCTGGAAAATCCATTTTTGGTCTTTTGTTTCAGCTAGAAGCACAGAGCCGTGTTTCCAGGGACCTCTCGCCTTGCTTGCTGCTGAGAGTTCAGCCTTTCTTAGGGTACCGAGTCTCTTGAAGACCAGGACAGAAGCTGGGGTATGCTCGCACTTCATGGGAAACCAAAGCTCTTTGGAAGTGTGCTATGTACACTTTTCCAAGAAGTCACGTGGTGTTAAAGTTGCTTGATGACAGTGACTGACATCCCCGGACAGGACATGTGTTATGAGCAAGGCGGTTCTATCCCCACTGGACAGGCAGGAGGCTGTAAGTCAATAGTGATTCATCTGTTGCTTAGTTTTTAAAATTAGTTAATTAAAAATTTTCACTTTATTTAAGTCTGCCAGTGCCTGCCTGTCTGTATGGCTATATAGGACATATATGCCTGGTGCCTGTAGAGGTCAGAAGAGGGAGTCAAGTTCCCTGAAACTGGAGTGAAAGTTTTGAGGCACTGTGTAGATGCTGGGAATGGAGCGGATATCTTCCGCAAGAGCACCAAGTACTGCTAACCACAGCACCCTCTTCCTAGCTCCCAGTTAATTAGTTTTAATTAGCATAGAAAGTATTAGGTTTCCAGTATGACACTGTCAAACAAGAACTGTTTGTTGACTGTGTTCGCCCGCTCGTTCTGTCCCCTCCCACTCCACATGTGTTCTGTTGGCACCTCCCCCGTCCTCCCTGTCCCCAACCCCATCTTGGTCTCTAGATTCTCGAGTTTCATGGTCTAATCCCATACTCACCCCATATATACACACTTATAAACAATAAAATCTAGAATTCACAAGCTAGAGAGAGCATGTGATTGTTTATATTTTTGAGTCTGGATTTCCCCGTTTCTATAATTCTCCAGGTTCGTCCATTTTCTTGCAGACTTTACAGTTTCATGTTGCTTTACTGCTGAACACAATTCTATTTTGTAAGTATAGCACATTTTAAATATATGTTCTTCTGTTGGATAGCTAGGCTGGTTCCATTTCCTTGCTAGAGTGAATTATGCTTTTGCTTCCCCATCCCTAGCTCCATCACCCCCATGATTTCCCTGTGTAGCCCTGGCTGTCCTGGAACTCACTCTGTAGACCAGGCTAGCCTTGAGCTCAAGAGATTCAGCTGCCTCTGCCTTCCAGTATTGGGACTAAAGGTGTGTGCTGCTGCCCAGCTCTATTTGCCTATTTTTAAGGAAATATTGAAATACAGTAATAACACACATCTGGAAAAGTGCACAATTTTAAGTACGCAGCAGATGGACTTTTATGAATGCAGCACACCTGTGAGCTAGTGCTCAGCTCTGGAAAGGAATCGTGGCCTCAGAAGCACACATTAGTGTGTGGATGGCAAGCCCCACGCCAGCGCACGGCACCTGAGGCTTGTTCTCCTTGATGATCAGGGGATCGTGCAGTGTACGTAGTCGAGTCCTGTAAGGATAGAGAGCTGTTCAGAGAAACGTGTCACTGCATTGGAGAGTACCTGACTCAGGTTCCGGTGACTGTGATGTCGCTGGGCAATGAATCTTGTGGGACTGCAGTAGTGTGTGAGTGTGTATGTATGAGGGCTGTTTGCTTCCCACTGCTTGTTGTGTGGCACATGCCTGTACTGGTTTCTGTTTGACTTCGTTGACTCATGACTGTGTATGTGAGAGTCACCATTTGTTTTTTGTTTTTTTTTTTTAATTTTTTTATTTTTTGTTATCAATCACAGGTTAGGTACTTTGCATCCCATGCCCAGCCC
>CM053753.1:100471985-100510510 GCA_028658305.1 Pachyuromys duprasi | reverse complement strand
AGCACAGGGGTTCCAGGACATATCCGAGAGTCACCATTTGTAATTCTCACCTCTGAAGCCTTTCCTTTTAATTGTTCTTTTGTTTGGAAAAAACTAAATAGTAGGGGGGCTGGAGAGGTGACTCAGAATTAAGAGCACTGGCTGCCCTTCCAGAGGTCCTGGGTTCAATTCCCAGCACCCATGTGATTGCTCACAGCTGTCTGTAACTCCAGGCCCAGGGGATCCAATGCCCTCTTCTGGCCTGTGAGGGCACCAGAACCACACGTGGTATACAGACACACGTGCAGACAAAGCATCACTCCACATAAATAATTTAAATAGTAATGTACACACAAGGAAAATTTGCTGTCCTCACTGTGAATTGCTTTCTTGAGCCTTTGTGAGTCCTTGATTTCCTGAGAATCCTTGGTTTATACACATTCGTGTATTCTATCTTGTACCTCTGCTTTCAGAAGGTAGGGTCTCCTGGGTCCATACTGTGCCCTTTTTTTCTGCCCTCCTGCTCCTCTCCAGACTCATGATTTTCATCATTTTCCAGGCCCAGGTAGTTGACTGAGTAATACCTCTTTCAAAAACAACAAAAACTGCAGTGACACTTTGAACTCCTGGTGTCCAGAGTGTGAGAGAACTCCATTTTGCCTTGTTTTTATACCTTGTCTCACAGTGTAGCTCAGGCCTCAGACTTGTGATCCTTTAGCCTCAGCCTCCCCAGTGCCAGCATGACCTGTGCACCTGATCACACCCCGCCACTGCTACAGGAAATTACTTCACTTTGCTTGTCCTGTTTCTTGGACCTGCATGGCAAGTCAGGCATGACACTTTGCACTGATCCCCTAAGGACGTCTTCCCTGCAGAGGACTGATACATCATTCTGGGGCACAGTTTGCTTGAACTCCCAAGCAATGAGCCTGTCGCTCAGCCCACGCTCTGCTCCTTCTGCCCCACATATCGCTCACTTAGTTCCAGAGTGGCAGATTCCAGAACATGGCTGTGTTTGGGCCTGAAGAGTATCGGGTAAAAAACTTGGAAGCTTCAACAGTCCCCAGCTGTTTGGAGGACTTCTTGCATTTGGCGTCTCATACTTGGATGAATTACTGGGTCCAGGATGGGGAGCTCACTGTGTTTGCTTGAAGTTTGCAAATGCAACATGCTCTCATGTACAGGCACAATGATGTGCAGTGAAGGGCAGTGGTTGGGCAGAGGGCGAATGCAGGCTGCCGGGGTTTGTGCTGTTTGCTATCCACTCATCCAGGTCTCACGTTACACTCTTTCAGGTAGCTGTAGTTAGCCGTGGTCTGAGGCGAATAGTTGTCTTGGCTCTTTGAAGGGCAGAGACTAGAGCCACATGCCTTTTGTCATTGTTGTGTTTTGTATTTGCTGTTTTACTGCTAGTCTCTCACTCTGCCAGACTTAGCGCTGGACGATAAGTGTAGGAAGAAAAAGCTCGTGTGGAGCTCAGTGTTACATAAAGGCTCAGGAACGGACTTCAGTCACTGACCTTGTCCAGGGGACCAGCTGCTTCCTCATCTGTCAAATGGGATGGAGTGTAAGGGAACTCCGTCCGGAGCATGGCCTGCCACGCATGGTGAGGACTCAGGAAGTTATCAGTCCCCATGCTCTACTCCCTTCTTGCTTGTGTAGTAAGGCTCAACACAGATCTGTCCTGTGGGGTCTACTTGGCTAGCACGAACCACCCGGGCATGTCTGAACTCTTGAGGCTTAGACAGTAAGGACAGAGCTGGACAGAGGAATGGTGAAGGGCTTCAAAGCACCTGTTGGGCTGTTCAAGTTGTCCAGGGCTTTGCGGTATTTCTAGTGGGGCCATGTTTCCATGCAGCTGCAAAAGCTGCTTCCCACATGCTTCATGAATACCAGAGTGGCAGAGCTCACCTGTCTAGGCTTTGGCTTGAAGGTGCTGTGATGGTTCGTCTGTGTTAACTGGCAGGGGATTTAGAGCCATTGAAACATGCCTCTGGCTGTGGAAGGAGCCACCTGAATTTGGGCTCTATCTCATGGGCTAAGTAAGGTTTCCGGACTGAAGAAAACAGAGAAAGCAAGCACGCAGTGTGTTCCATGACTAAGTGCAAATAACTGGCCACGCTACTGCCGCCACACCTTCTCTGCCAGGATGTGCTGACCTCCCCAGACTGTGAACCCAAATGCACCCTTCCTTCCTCAAGTGTGTTTGTCAGGTATTTGGTGGGAACAAGCAGAAAACCACTAACACAAATGCTACACGGAAACTGGGCTGAGAGGACCATGCTGTAATGACAAGGACACGGAGGGAATCCTCCAGATGCCCCAACTCAAGCCACAGTCACCCTTTCTGGAGCTCGTGGAGGACTTGGGACTTTAAAACAGGCTGCAGTTTTGACCCGGTAGGAGTAAATTAGGTTTCTGAAGTGGCTGCACTGGACTCTTGTCTGGTTTGTGTTGGAAGCAGGCATAGCCCAGGCCATTAATCCAGGGAGCTTAGTTTCCTCTTAAGTACAGTTGCTCCGCAGTAAAGGGCTTGTTAGTAGTGAAATAGCAGTCTTCCAGCCAGTGTGTAAGAGTTGGGTGTCAGGGTTGAGTATGATGCGATTGGTATCAAGTCTTAATGTGGCCTCTCATGCTGGGAGGTGACGTCTCTTTCCCCTTCCTCTGTTTCTGTTTCTTCCTTGTGTTTTCCACTGAATGTGTGAAAGAAAGCCTAGCATTTCCCATAGTTGGACACATAGACCAGAGTCCCTCATCCTTAGCAAATTCTTTACCTAACGGTTACTCTCCTGGCCACACATTACAGTCTACAGGTCTGTAGCTCTCCAGCTGCCCCGGCTGATCATCTGAACACCAACCACAGACACGGTTACCAAGTGTTCATGGTCACCTTCAGTTGTGAATCTGACACACTCAGAAAGAGGCAACCTCAGTGGAGCAGTCACCCCCATTGCGGCTCTGTGGGACATTTCCTTATTACTGATTGATGGAGGAGGGCCTGTCCCCCTGTGAGCAGTGCCATCCAAGGTAGGTGGGTGTGGGCTGTATGAGAAACGTAGCTGTGCAAGCCAGAGGCAGTGAGCCAGTGGTGCCTGCTTCAGTTTCCCTTGATAATGGGCTGTGATGTGGAAGCCAAAGTAAACCCCTTTCTCCCCCAAGTGGCTGTTGGTCAGTGTTTTCCACAGCAATGGAAACCAAGCCAGTACACCTAGTAAGAAAGGGGAGAGCATAGGACCCATTATTGCTGACTTTGTATTGATCGTGTGTTGAAGTGCCAATAATTATGATTCGCTGTGGAGAATAAAATAGATCACTCAATTACACCCAGTCTTTTAACTTTTTAAGTTAAAACTTAAACTTTTAACTTTTTAAGTTAAAGACTAGATGACTAGCCTTGGCCTAGAGACAGCCTTCTGTGGTGGAGCCTGGAAGGATGCTGCTATGTGTCGGATAACAAATGCCCCTCAAAAGCCTGTGTCGTAAAGTTTGGGTCTTGAGAGTGACCTTCTTGAAAAGGGGTGGGGCCTTTAAGAGGCATGGCTAGTGAGAAGGTTTTTGGGTGATGGGGTTGTGTCCTTGCAGAGGATCTTTACAGCTCCGACCTCTCCACTTCTGTTGTCTTTAGTCTTCTTGGCCGTGAGGTGAGATTTTCCCTTCTGTGGGCTGTCACTATGCACAGAATGTTGTCTGGTCACAGGCCCAAAGCCGTGAGGTCATTGATCATGGGCTATAGTTCCAGAAAGAGCTAACGTGAACCTTCTATCTGTGTGTCTGTGTGTCTTTCTTTTTCCTTGATAAGACCGAGTAGATAGCCAACGCTGGCCTGAAGCTCAGAATCCTCCGTCAGCCTCCTGAACCCTGGGTCACAGCTGTGAGCCTGCACACCTGGCTTGGGTGCTCATCTCAGATATTTCGTCACAGTGACCAGAGGCCAACTGACACAGACGGCTGCAGATTTCCCTTATTTTAGGAATCTCTGTGACGCTCTCTTCACCCGAGATGCTTGTTTGATGCCTGGGTTTGGGAGACTAATGAGAAGGCTAACAGCTTCTAATAAGTGAGGTTTTATATCTTGCTGTTTGGAATTTATTTTTTTCCGAAGCAGAATTAATTTAGGCGAATTTAGAAGACTAGTTGGGCATGCCTTGGGGGGCTACTGTGAATAATAACAATGCCACATACTTCATTACCTGACCCCCGGATAAATACTTAAGGATAAAGATGCTGGTGTGGTCACACACACATACACACACACACAACAACAACAACAACAAACAACCCAAATAGTTGGGGGAAACTAATTCAGGGCTGAAAGCCAGTGTCTCGCTGCCGCCGCCCCCTACAACACTCAGTCCAGCAGGGGAGATTTCCTGTATTGGTTTGCCCTAGCCACAGTTCCCGCCAGCCAGTGCTGCAGTGATTTCTGGTATGTGGTCTGTGTGGTGTCTGTTTGTCTCCTTGGACAACGCACGCCTTCACCTCATGCAGAAGGGCCATGTGGCAGTCTTGCTCGTTGTTGGATTCCTGTTTGTTTTCTTCCCGTTGGGCTGCTAGTTTGTCTCCCTCATAGAGGCTCTGAGTCTCGTGTGTGTGTGTGTGTGTGTGTGTGTATCTGTATGTGTCATATTGATGCGTGTGTATGGAGGCTAAATGTCGAGTCAGGTGTCTTCCTCAGACTGTCTCTTGGAGGCAGGGTGTCTCACTGACTGAATCTGTGAGCTCAGTGATTTGGCCAGACTGGCTGCTCCAGGGACCCTCCAGTCTCTTCCTGTCAGTGCTGCACCGACGGACACAAGTTTCCACAATGAACCTTATGCTGGGGACCTGAGCTTAGGGCTGTGCTTACCTGGCAAGCACTGTCCTGACTGAGCCATCTCCCCAGAGATCTCTGTTTCTTAACTCCCAGGGTGTTGACCAGAACATGGATATTCAGAAGTATTTTTTAATCAGTTCAGTTAGTTGATGAAACAGTAGAACATTTTCTCTACAATCCCGCCTTCCTCGTCTTGTCCATTTTATCCTGCTGTGTGTGTATGTGGTTTTGTATGTGTCTCCTTTCTTTATTGTCTTCCCCTCCCCCTTTTCTTTTGAGATACGGATTACATGAAGTCTTGAGAGAAGCATTCAGCTGCATTGTCCTATGCCCTTTCTTTCACTCAGACGGTCTTAGCTGTCTCTGTGTGTATATCTCCTTTTATATTTTGTTTGCCCACCTCTGTCCTTCGTCTGCACAGCCTACTCTCACCAAGGCAGGATCCAGCGGTTGGATGTCCACCGGCAACCCCCGTGTCTTGTGCTGGCCTGCAGGGCTGGCTCCTAGCATGGTCCTGCCTTGGCCCAGGGCCAGCCTAGCTGTGTGCCTGTGAATGTGGGTGTTGTGTAAACACTCTTTTCCACTGGGGAGGGAGAGACTGGGCAGAGGGGCAGGGTGGAGTCCCCACAGACTTAGTGGAGGCCTGGTTCTCCTTAAGCTCTTCCAAACAGGGAAACAGGCAGTCACTAGCAGGCTAATGAATCTGTAGGTGGCAGTCAATTTGGACGTGCTGTAGAGCTCTGTGCACACAGCACAGAGAGGGTGCTTTAAGGAGCAGGGGAAGGTGAGGCCAGGCTCTGGGAGATGATTGGCTGCCTGGAAAAGTACAGACCACCATCTGGAGAGGAGCTGCCAGGGTTTCCGCCTGCGGGGTGCAGCCCAGAGTGGAGTCATGAAGCTGGTTCTTGTTCCTGAATCAATAGGGGTTGTGTATTATTTTAACTCCTGGATTCCCTGCTCAGGAGCGGAGCCAGCCCCACCATTACCTGGGTATGTGAGGCTCAGCCTTCCAGGTGAACAGAAAAGGTGGTCTCCTCCAGTCTGTGTGCATTTCCATGCAGGGGCGTGTGTGTGTGTGTGTGTGTGTGTGTGTGCGCGTGCGTGCGCGCGCGCGCGCACTCACACTCGAGCGCTGGAGGTTTGTTCTGGGGTTGGCAATGGGGTGAAAAGCTGGGGCTAGAAGAGGCCTGTTGGCCAGGTGTCTGTTCACCAGGAGGCTCCCGTGCTGGGCTGTTGGGTTGCCCCGAGGCTTGTGGCTCTGTAGGTGTGCCCGGGCCTACTTTATGCTCTTTGCTTTAGAAACATCATAGCCACACACTGGACCTGAGGACCCAGCACTCTCATTTGCTTTTTTAAAAAACCACATTCCCTTGAGGGGAGACAAAAAGCCTCAAGTGAAGAAAGGGCATTTTGGCGTTAGAGCTAGCTGTGTTGGCGAGTTAATTTCCCAGCCTCAGTTTCTTTGCCTGTGAAATGGCTGCATGTAGTTCAGAGGAAAGCCTCTGAGTCCTTGGGGGATCATGCCAGATGTGGTTGCCCCTGGAGACAATGTGGGCAGAAGTTTGTAGTACACAAGTGTTTTTGTCTTTTTTTTTTTTTTTTTTTTTAGGGGGAACAAAGTGTCTTGCTCTGTTGCCCACGTTGTAATCAAATCATCATGGGCTTATGATGGTTGTGATAATCAAGGGCTGAAGCAAAGAGGTCGACAGACAAATGATGACAATGATGACAAGTGATGTATACACACGATACAACCCCAGACCGGCCAGAGCAGAGTGGGAGCCCCTCTGTGTGAGCAGCGTTTTGCATGGCAATGCCTATGCTGTCCTGATAGGGAAGGGGCAGGAGCTGGCACCGTCCCCGGGAGGCGGAGGAAAGGTGACACTGGATTTTGGACTCTCGAGTTTCCAAACACCTGTCAGTGCAGCCACCTTGCGGTGACTTTGGCTTAGCATTTGAGGAGGATCTATTTTAGGGAGGAGAAGCATGACCTGATTTGTGTCCTTTATTTTTCCTCCTAGTCCTGAACTGGGCATGTAGCCCTGACCTACAAGGTGTGAAATTCCCTGAAAGGAAATTCTGAATAAGATGTGCATCATAGGTAGATTCAGGAGCGCGTGTTCGCCGCCTCCTTCTCTGGCCCCTGTGGGCCTGGATGAGACCCCCTCCTTCTGAACCTAACCCCAAAAGCATCCGGTTTCTCTCCTTAGCCCTGTGAGGATGGGGCCCTGTGTGATCTCTCTGCTTCGTTCCACCATTCACTTGAGCTTCTGCTTGAAATTATTGAGGGATCTCACGTCCGTGATTTATACTCCCTGTTTCCTGACAGGGCATGCTGAATAAAGCTGAGTACTCACCCTGGCTGTTGGCACTGGGGGCGAGCTGCTTGCTGCATTGCTGAGGCTCTGTGTTCCTTGGGATTTGCTGCTTGTTTGACCCTTCCGCTTCCATCCTTAGGCTTCCTCCACATCCATTTCTCTTTCTGAGCTGACTGTCGATGCTGGCGTCTCATCCACCTCCTTGTGTGGTTGGAGCTTAGATCTCGACCCCTTTTCTCATCTTAGGTGTGTCAGTCCTATGATGTTTTCTTGACAGACATGGTGCCCTTCTGGTTCTGTGATTAAGGAGAACTTTCTTTGGGAGGGAAATGACCTCTAAAGAGCAATGATTTGGCTTTGGAGAAACTGAGTAGATCAGGAGGCTGCTGATTTTGAGAGGGTGGGAGAGTCCAACTTGGGTCCAACTTGGTAGCCTCTGCGATATTCTGTCTTTGGATTTTGTGATGAGTGGCAGGCAGGGTGCGCAATGGAGGGGACAGGTAGCTCTTGACTGAATGACTTTAGCCCCATCCTTTTCCGCTTGGAGTCCTTTGCCCAAGAAGTAAATGCTTAAACCTTGAGAAGTTGTCTCTGAGCTTTGTCACCAGGGCACAAAGGGACAGGCAGAAATGCCTGCTGGGTGTGTAGCTGCAGCTGCCTTACTTATCTTCATTCCCATCACAGTAGGTGCTTGTTATTTCAGTAGTTGATTAGCTGCATTTTAAACTGCTTCTGCATGAAGCTTGATTTTGGAGTTTGTTAGGTGTCTTAGTCACTACTAAGGTAACTTCCTAACTGTGATGGAACACCACGTCCAAAAGCAACCTGAGTTTATCTGGCTTATACTTCCACATTGCTGTTCATCACAGAAGGAAGTCAGGACAGGAACTCAAAACCGGAGAAGGAACCTGGAGGCAGGAGCTGAAGCAGAGGCCATGGAAAGGTGCTGCTTACTGCCTTGCTGCCTGTGGCTTGCTCAGCCTGCTTTCATATAGAACCCAGGACCACCAGCCCAGGGATGGCACTCACAATGGGCTGGGCCCTTCCCCATCAATCACTAATTAAGGAAATGCCCAATGGCTGGATCTGATGGAGGCATTTGCTCAATTGAGGTTTCCTCCTCTCTAGCTTGTGTCAGGTTGAGATAAAACTGTCCAGCCCATTAGGGGTTGGAATATTTGCATAGAAGTTTCCAGTTCAGCTTCCCAAATTCCTAAAAGTGGGAAATTTTGAAATCCATGCTCACAAAGTTTTAGGGCTATCCATCCAAATATATATAATTAAAGTTTGCAATTTTAATTAAAATATAGTTACTCCATTTCCCCTTCCTCTTCTCCCTAAGGTATTTTTTTAAAGATTTATTTTTATTCTTAATTAAGTGTATACGGGCGTGTCTATGTGGATGTGTGTATGTGACTGCAGTTTGCCTATGGAGACTAGAAGAGGGCATCAGATCTCCTGGAGCTGGAGTTATAGGAAGTTGTGAGCTGTGGGTTCTGGGAACTGAGCCAGAGCCCTCTGCAAGAGCATGAAGTGCTCTCAGCTGCTGTGAGTATTTCCCATGTTGGATTTTCAGAGTAGGGGTGCTCAGAGTTCCTCACTGAGCTGTGGGGGAGGAGCCAGTGACTCGTGTGTGATGCCGGATACTGACTCTGATGGGCCAGCTAAAGAAGCATTTGTGATTAAGTGGCTACTAACACATGTTGCAGAGTCTTTCTGCTTTGTAACTCTTGGTACATTCTGACTGGTCCTGATTGCACTGAACTAGGTAACTGTTCACTCTATTAGGCTATTTTTAGTAAATTGCACCAGTAGAGGTTCAGGCTGTCTTTTTGCTATAGCTCTGCTCTTTGATGCCATTTGTAAAAAGAAAGATAAATATGATGCACATATTTGGTTTGATTTATCTGTTTGCATATAGAAATCTTGTTTTGCAAAGGAGTTAAAACATTGTGTTGGAGCTGGGTATAGGGGCTTCTGGATGTAATCCCACCTCTTGGGAAGGCTGAAGCAGGAGGGTGTCCATAAGTTCAAGGCCAGTATGTGCTACAGAGTAAAGTCCTGTTCCAATAAAAGTGAACAAAATAAGGTCTTAGCAAGATGGCTCAGCAAGTAAAGGCACTTACTGCCAAGTCTGATGGCTGAGGTTGATTCCTGAGATCCATATGGTAGAAAGAGAGAACCAACTCCTGCAAGCTCTCCTCTGACTTACACACAATTGTCGGGGTCTCTGCCTATTCACACGTACACACATGCATACAAATAAATAAGTATATAATGGAAAAATATAGTGGAAAAAAATTAAAACCCAAAACTTCTAGCCCAACCAACCAGAAACCCTACCTAGACTCACAATCAACCCCATGCCCCAATAGGACAAAGCCCAACACGGCACAACAGTGTTGGGAACAGTGATATCTAAAGCTTTCATTATAAGTAATGGCAGACTGAGATGTGGTGGGAAAGGTCTGTAATCCCAGCACGCAGGAGGTGAGGGTTGAAGAGTCAGAAATTAAAAGTCTCTCCACAGTGAGTTCAAGGCCAGTGTTGGCTGTGTGAAACTGTCTCAAAGACAAAAACCAAAGAAAACAAAATTAAAACAAACAAACAAACAACTCAAACACAGACGAAAGATAAATGAATGATAGAATTTGTGGTTGTAGCTTAATAACTTGTCACTGTGAGAATCGGACATGTTACCAGGATAGAAAGAGACATATGATTTGTTATTTAAATTGGTGAAATTGAAGGAAACTTTCTGGTCATTGCCACGTGCAGTCTTGTATGTGACTGGTTGTCAGTGATGTCATTTGCCCAAAACTATTTTTCAAGAGACTCTTTTTGGAGTAAAAGTCTTTCGAGGGTTGTTGTACGTCTGTGCGGGGAGCATCATTTTCAAGGACTAAAAACCCCTTCGGACTGATACTGCATCTGAAGCCCAGGCTGCTTCTAGGCCAGGGTATCTCCATAGCAGAAAGCATGTTTGTGGTGGGACACAGTGAGCAATTTCTTCACAATCAGAACAGCTGCTGACCTTGACACCTTAGAGCGGCCCAGTGCACGGCCCAGTGCACGTCTGTTTTCCTTTCTCTTTTGTGTAATGAAAGCCAGAGCTCAGAGAAGTTAAGTCATTGGCTCAGGGTTGTGTAGCTTAGGTTTTCATGATCTCTAGGATATGATTATTAGGAAAAGATAGGAATTTTCAAGGTAAATCTAGAGAAACCTTATTGAATTTAGATGACACCAGTTGCCAGCTCTTCAAAAGTTTCCAGCTACCTGATCGTAAAGTCGAGAGCCAACTTCAATAAGAAGTTTAGGATGAAGCGGGTCTGGAGGGATGGCTTAGTTGTTAAGAGCAATGGCTGCTGTTGCGGAGGATTTGAGACCCACATCAAAGAGGTGACAGTATCTGTAAGTCCTGCTCTAGGCGGTCCTCAGGCCTTTGCAGGCACCTGCACTCATATGTATGTATACCCATAGACAGACATTCACACATACACACACCTACACAGTTTAAAGAAGACTTTTCCCATGAAGCTTTCATTTTAAAGAAGGTGGCAGTGTTGAGGTAATTAAGAGTACACCTTAGACTGGGGTTGTGTGAAGAAATTGTGATTGTGAAGAAATTGCTCACTGTGCCCCCACCACAAACATGCTTTCTGTTGTGAGTCTGGAATTTAAGGTTGTCCCTGGCTACATGAGTTCTAGATCAGCCTAGACTATGTGAGTCCCCCTCTTTTAAAACACAAGAAAGAAAGACACCTAGGGCTAGGTGTAGCTCAGTACACCACAGACATGGGGGAGACAGCAGTGTCCATCTCGTTTAAAGGTTTAGGCTGTGCACATGAAAAGCGTTTGGTGCAAGAGAGCACAGTGGATGGGTGGCAGCTTGTGGTGGTGTTTAGTGTGCACCTGCTCTGGGCACACTGCTGTTTCATGCTGCCTGTGCCTAAGCGCCCAACACTTTAAGGCCCAGGCCTGCTTCAGGATTTATGGTTAGCTTAGGAGGCAGGTGTTGGTTTTTTGTTTTTTTAACCATTCAGAGAAGGTGGCAGAAGCCCAGAGAGTTTTTAATTGGTCCAGTGACTGGCTTTATTCTCCAGTCCTGAATTCAGCTTCTGAGCTCACTGCTTATACTACATAATGCTTCTTTATGCTTAGAAGGAACATAAATCGCCAGTAGGATGGCAGTGAAGTGTCTTTGGCAGCCCCTGTTGCTTCAGCTGTCTGAAAGGAATGGCTTCCATAAACATAGAATGGATATTGGATTTTCACCTCCTGATAATTCGTATTACAGAAGTGGGAAAGGTCATTACTATAGGGGTGCCAGTAACCCTGAAGGTGTGGACACTAAATGAGCTGGCCTGCCTTGGCACAGGCATTTCCTTTTGGGTACCTGATTACACATGTGCTTAACAGAGAAATTTCATAAATAGAAATTTTAACCAAGTAGCTTTCTCTCGCTGTGTGTGGTACTTGTGACCAAATGCAGGGCCTTGTACATCCACTTGAGCTCTTGTGAATGGAAATTTAGGATTGAAAAGGAAGCTAAAATAAAGCCTCACCCATAACCCCAGCATCCTTTATACCTCTTTTTCTCTCTATCTCTCTGTCTGTCTCTCTCTGTCCAGAGACCTGTGTGAGCTAAGTGCTCCACCACTAGCCCTCCCCCCCCAGCCACAACATTGTTTAAATACCTGTTATTCTGTTTCAGAATTTTTATTGTGGTTAACCATGTTTGAGGTACAGTGTATCATTTTAACCATTTTTCTTGTCTGGTTCAGTACAGCCTAATTGTATCTACAAAGTAGTCACCGCCACCTTCCATTTCTAGAACTTTTGTTCCTTTTCAAGCAGAAGCCTGACATTCATTCAGTATTAACTCTCCTTTTCTCCCCCCTGCACTCAGCCTCTGGAAACCATCTTTCTCTGTGTCTCAGCGTTTGTATGTAGACAGGTTCACATAGGGAGGTTATACAATATTTGGCCTTTGTTCCTGGCTCATTTTACTCTGCAACAGTGTCTTCAGGTTTTATCCATGCTGTAGCAGGTGTCAGAATTTCATTCCATTTTGAGACTAACATTCCATTGTGTGCATCTACCTCCTTTTCCTCTTCTAATTGTCTTTAAATGGACACATGGTTGCTTCCATCCTTTTTAAAAAAGAAAAAAAGATTAAAAAATTATATGCGTGAAAGTATGTTCACATGGATGTAGGTATCTTCATAAGCCAGGAGAAGACGCTGGATTCCCTGGAGCTAGAGTAGTGGTTGATAGCTGGTTAGTGTGGGTACTGGGAACCAAATTCAGGTCCTCTGCAAAAGCAATCATGGCTCTTAGCCTTCAAGGCATCTCTCCATTCATCCATCCATCCCTTGACTTCTGTGAATAATGCTCTATCATTCAGGTGCACATCAAGTATCTATTCACGTCCCTGCTTTCCAGTCTTAACCCAGAGGTGGGATTGCTAGATTACAGTGGAATTCTTTTTCTTTCTTTTTTTGGTTTTGGTTTTAGGTTTTTTTGAGACAGGGTTTCTCTGTGTAGCCTTGGCTGTCCTGGACTTGCTTTGTAGACCAGGCTGGCCTCGAACTCAGAGAAATCTGCCTGCTTCTGCCTCCCCCAGTGCTGGGATTACAGGTGTGTGCTACCACGCCTGACTTTGCAGGGGAATTCTATATTGAATTTTTTGGTGCACTGTGTGCTGTTTCCTCAGGTTGTACCATAAGGGCTCTGATGTCTCCACATCCTTGTCACACATTTTCTCCCTGCGTTGTGATGATGACCATCTGCGTGGGTGTGGAATGATGTCACACCGTGGCTTGATTTGCATGCCCCTCATGATCAGGGGTGTTGAGTGTCATTTCATGTGCTTGTTGTGATTATTTCATGGGCTAAGATGGCCTTTTGATAGTTGTCACTGCAGTTTTTCCCAGCCCTGAGTAGAACCATGGTCTCCACACGAGTATGCTCAACAGATGATGTTTCATGCTTTTCACCAACCATTATTGATAGGGTGGTGTTATAGTGAAATGTCGGGGTATACATGTATGGTGAATGATGTGTTTAGTGAGAATCCCCACTACCCCAAGTCCTCCTTGGCTGGTGTCCAGCAGCAGCCTGTCATGAACACCACAGGACCATGAACATACTGCACACTCTTGGATGCTAAGCAGCAGTTCTGGGGTATCTATGGTATGAGAGAAGTCTTAGGGAAGGCCAGCTACAATTTTCTTTACATAGCTCTTGGGGCAGTGATCAAGGGTCTTAAAGCTGTTTAGATGAGGCCTACTGTGTCTTGGTTGTA
The DNA here is from genome assembly GCA_028658305.1 of Pachyuromys duprasi. Lineage (NCBI taxonomy): Eukaryota > Metazoa > Chordata > Mammalia > Rodentia > Muridae > Pachyuromys > Pachyuromys duprasi. The sequence continues at coordinate 100,497,093 of CM053753.1, read as the reverse complement.
GGAGACATGGTGGGGAAGGCACAATGGCGAGCAGCTCTGGGGTGGCAAGAGGTGTGCTTGTGCACACCTCAGCAGATCAGCGACAGAGAGCCTGACTTGGAGCCAGATGGGCTGTAATTCCTAAAGCCTGTTTATTTAGTGACTCACATCCTCCAGCCAGACCCCATCTTTCAAAGATTTCACTACATCCAGAAGCAGCGCCAGCAGGTGGGGCCTGTGTGCCTGATCGCATGGAGCTGAGATGTCTTCCATTGAAGCCATAGCAGCATCAATGCTGAGGAGAGAGTGGGCAAGGGAAGCGCTGGGTGGCAGTGTTACGTGGGGCCTTTCAGCAAACCGTCCAGTAGCATGGCTCTGCCCTCTCAGTGTCAGAACAGTGTCATGGGGTTATCATCCATCTGCCTGTGAGTGATGGTGTGCTGAACTTTGGCCCTTTTCTTAAAATTGGAGCACTTACTTACCTACCTATCTGTCTGTCTGTCTGTCAGTCAGTCTGTCTGTCTCTTCGAAATATTACTGGGGTGGTTGTTTCCCAGATTATTCCTGAAGTCCAACAACCCACATGTCTGTTCATTGAAGCCAGTAAGACATTTTTAGAAAGTAGCATGGATGTGGCCACACCTGGCTCTCCATTCTGCCTTTGGCTCTGAGCATGTTGCCCTATGAGGAAGTCTGGCCCTCTTTGTTCACACACTTGAGATAATACTGGCTCGTGTACATTTCTGTTAAGAAAAATAAAGGGAGTGATTAATGAGGGTGTTAGTTTCCTAAGCCACGATTTGGTGGTCAAAAACAATACTAACATTCTTTCCTAGGTCTGAGGCCAGATGTCCAAAATTGATGTTCCAGTCAAGGTGTTGGCAAAAGAGTGTGTGCTTTTCCAAGGTTTTAGGTAGGCATCCAGTCTTTGCTTTTCCCAGCTCCCTGTTGTAACAGGTAAAATCTTTTTTCCTTTTTGCATCCTAGAGTTTATGTAGACTGTCAAAAAAGACAGATTGACAGGTGGCAGGTGGATTGGTTTCATTTACTAATCTTTACGTGTGCACAAGCTCCTGTGAGAAAGATGAAGACTTGAAGAGGCAGTGAAGGCCAAAGCCCCGGTGAGCACTGCTTTCTGTTTGCTTTTGGTGTGGGGAAGCAAGCCTTGGTTGTGCTAGGCACACACTCTGCTGCTGAGCGACATCCCACAACTGGAAATGGGTGCATTCTGAGAATTGCATTGGAATTTTGGTCTCTACCCACAGCATTGTGCCTTGTGGGACCTGGCAGACGGCCTGGCTGAGAGAGGAGCTGAGCACCTATTGCCTGATAGTTGTAAGTGTGTCCTGTACTTTGTTTTATATTCAGTGGGCCAAGTTGTCTATACTTCTTGTTCCTTTTTTAAAAAAGTAGTTACTTATTCTCTCTCTCTCTCCTGTGTGTGTGTGTGTGTGTGTGTGTGTGTGAGAGAGAGAGAGAGAGAGAGAGAGAGAGAGAGAGAGAGAGAGAGAGAGAGAGAGAGAGACAGACAACTTGTCGGAGTTGATTCTTTCTTTCCAGCCTGTGGGTCCCAGGGATTGAACTCAGATCCTCAGTGTTAACAGCAAGCACCTTTGCCTGAGTAGCCATCTCACCAGCCTGTGTGTGTTGAGTTTTGCAAGGCTACGACTTGGGATTAGTGGCTCTTATGAGGCAAGAGGACAACATTACACCAGATGTTCAGGTCAGTTGCACTTGGGGAATTGCTGTTGTTTGGTAATTCTTAGAAGTGGTTCCACTCCACTGTCATCCCCACTGAGCTGCAAACACACCAACTAGTGTTACTCCCAGCACACTGCCCGAAGTTTGGATTGACTTCAAATAATGGTCTTGAGTAGGAGCCACGTCTCACTGCTGTCAAGGGAAATGCTCCATGGAAATTCTAGTCTCACTCTGCAGAATTCCTTGGCCTTTCTTTGGGATGTGTGTGAGGTGGAGGCTGGTGGCTGGTGCACTTGCTGATTTCACATGGCCCTTTCTAGTTCTGGAACCAGACTCATCACATCAACCCAACAAGGCCATATATGCAGGTGTCTCGATGTGTGAGCCTCTTACGGGCTTGCTCTCCAAAAGGACTAAGTAGGCCTTAAGTGAATTGTTCCATCTGTTCAACACTCAAGTCAGAGGCTGGTGAATGGAAATAGGGTTATCCAAAAGGCAGACCTGAAGAACATGCCATCTCAAAAATCTGTTTCGGGAGATGTAGAGCGGTCTTCTTTGTTTAAGGAGTATCTTGTTATGTACAGGCATTGTGTATGTGCCTCCTTGCTGAACATGATGTGCCATGGCATGTGTGTGGGTCAGAGAACACACTGTAGGAGTCAGTTCTCTCTTCCACCATGTGGGTCTTGGGGATCCAACTCATCGCCTTCTTTAGGGTTGGTAGCAAGCGCCTTTACCTGCTGACCCTTATCCGCTGAGGCATCCCAGCAGCCTGAGAGGTTGTGTAGGAAAATAGACTGCAGTGAGACGGCAGAGAGGCCCATGCATTGGATGACATCATCCTTTTTCTGAGAGGAGCCTCACAGTGTACTTTCATCTCTTGCAAGTTAAAGAAGAATCCAAAGAAGGACTTGTCTTCAACAAGACAGTTCGGAAGGGGGCGGCAGTGAGCCCTAGCTGTACAGTGGGGATGAGCACTGCCAGAACCCCTCAGATTGCTGCGTTGCTACCAGTGCATCATTGAGTAGGTGTCAGGTGGGGTGTGACGGTGCCTGTATTGATGCTGCTGGGCCATGGGCCACGTTCTGAGCAGCCCTGTGTGTTGGGACCACAGTGGGGCTCTTGGCTGGGCTCAGAGGACAGGTGGGTTCTTTTAACGAGGCCAACAAAGGGTGGGCATTCCAGGCAAACTGTGGGGAAGGTTGATTGGTAGGGCTCATTTTGGAGACCTGACCACTGGCTATAGTGAAGAGAAGGGGAAGCTTGAGTGGAGTGTCAAAGCGAGTTTCAGTCCAGATACAGGTGTGCCCAACAGTTTATCATCTACTAAGTTCATACTGGAGAACGATGTTGCTAGGGCCCGTAAGATGGCTGAGTGGTGAGGTATTTCACTACCATGTCTGACAACCATCCCTGAGACTACATGGTGGAAGAAGAGCATTGACTCCTAAGATTGTCGTCTGACCTCTACATCTATGCTGTGAAAACCAGAAAAATGTTCAGTGGAGTTGCACACATGGAAACACATGCACGTGCGCGCTCTCTCACACACACACATACACACACTGTTTTAAGTGAGTTTGTGTTGGGACACCTTTATAGCTATTTTGAGCTGTATGCTGGATGAGAGTTGGGGCATCCCTGTAGAGGAGAGCCATTTTGTGTACCTGTGAAAGTGCAGACATTTCCCTGCAAGCTAATAGTGTCCCTTATCCTAACCTTGCAAACAGACCCTTGACTCCCTGAATGAAGCTTTTGTGTCAGAACCTCAAAAATGGATTTGGAAGGTGCAGTACTTGGGTGCGGTAGAACCATTAAGAATCAGAAGGAAGGAATGCAGTGAGCAGATCCTAACAGGAGCTATCTGATGGTTGTAGCCACATTCAGGTTCAGGAAGCTTGTGTCTTGCAGAGATCACTGTAGCTGCATCTGCAGGGACAGTTAGTTCTAGGCTCCCAGCCTCTACTGCTCTTCATCCTGGAGAATGAGGACTCAGGTATTAAAATTCCTATCAAAAGCCTAGCACTCGGGCGGGAAAAGCAGGTAGATCTCTATGAGTCAGAGGCCAGCCTGGTCTACACAGTGAGAGTTTCAGGCTAGAAAGAGCTAGGCAGGGGGGTCCTGTCTCAAAGAAAAAGTCATACCAAAAGAATTTGTTATTTTGCTCAGTTGCATTCTTGGAAGAGTTGGTTACTCACTTTTAGAACCCTAGGAGCAAAAGAAGTAGAATTCGCAGACCCTCTAGTTGAACCAGTTTGACTGGATAATAACCTTCTCAGCTGAAAAGAGCTTTGATTCTTAAGTCCTGGTTTTGCATTCCCTTTGGGTGCAAAAGTCTTCAGTTGTCAAGTCTGGAGCCTGGTCTCAATGTCCAGTCTTCCTGAAGGGGAAGGAGGCGGTAGAGGAGGAGGGTGGAGTCATTTCCCCATTTAGATGTTCTTCCGTTGAACCTGCATTTCTGTCAGTAGGATGGGTTGGATAGTAATGGGAACTAACAAGAGACAGCCTTCCTTTATCGGAGGTTCCTTTGGAATAAATGTAGGTATTTGGTCTCCCACAAAACTGGGCTTCTATAGGCCTACTTTCTTTTAAAAATCCTTTTTTTATAAGTTAGAATGCAAAATATTGGGATTATTAGGTATTTTCATATACATGTCATTATACTTTGAATTTTTTTTTTTTTTTTTTTTTTTTTTTTTTGAGACAGGATTTCTCTGTGTAGCCCTGGCTGTCCTGGACTCACTTTGTAGAGTGTAGTCCTGGCTGTCCTTGAACTCGAGATCCAACTGCCTCTGCCTCCCCTAGTGCTGGGATTAAAGGTGTGCACCACTGCACCTGGCTTACACTTTGTTCTTAGCCCATCCCTCTCCTCCACTCTTGTTGGTCCCCCTCCTACTCTAAACAGTCCCCGCGTCTACTTTCACATCACATTTTCCATTTCTGCTTCTCCCCGTCCCCACCCTCTTCTTTTCTTCTCCTGATTTAAGCTCTCTTCATGTCATGGTTGCCTCTCTCCTCCCTCCCTCTCTCTGTCTGTCTGTCTCAGATCTAGAGTTTACATGTGAGAGATGTGAATGAGGATTCCTAGGAAGTGGCTGTGACTACCAAGGCTGGTTGAAAGAAATTTAGTTATGCAGAGAGGTTGGAATGTTGCAAGTCTACACCCAAATTATGCTTTTAGCATCTTTAGCCCCTATATAGGCCACTTACTGACTTCCTCTGTGTGTGGCCTAACTACTTTGTGACTATTAGGTAAATCCTTTGGAAGGTGTGCCAAGACCCTTAGTTTCCACCAATTTAAGGCCTGAGGATGCTGTGAGACAGCATCTAAGGCCATAGTAGAACTGCCCCCCTTTTACTGAAACTGCCTACTTGCTGTGCCCACCATTGTATATGAAAAATGTGTTATTTTATGCCCCTTTTGTTCCATTGTTATTTGGGAAAATCTAAAATATGTTTCCTGGGCCATCAACACTCATATTTGGCTTCTGAATAAACTCTCTGTATAAAAAGTTTATTTTATTTTGATTTATGTGTATGAGTGTGGAGGTCTATGCATGTGAGTGAAATGCCCAAGAAGGCCAGAAGAGGGCGTCGCATCTCCTGGAGCTGGTGTTACAAGCTGTTTGAGCTACCCGACAGGAGCGCTGTTGGAAGAGTACTGTTGCTCTCAACCTCTGAGCCATCTCTCCAGCTCAAACACTTCTCTCTTTCGGACATTGATGTATAAGATCTGCCTCGTCAGACAATTGGGAACACTTGTTATTTGTCTTCCTGAGCCTGGCATACTTCACAGAAAGGATGAGTTCCTGTTATATCCACTTTCCTACAAATGTCATGATTTCTCTTTGGGGCTGAAAAAGAGCCCATTGTGTTTATATGCTGTGCTTTCTTGATGGACATTTTGACTAGTTCTATTTTTGTTTAAGCTGTTGTGAACACAGAGCAACAAGCGTGGATGTACAATTTCTTTCTGGAGTGTTGATTGAACAAATCAGCTCTGTTGCTAAACATAGGAGGAATGGTGTCTCATTAGATAGTGAGCCTGAGCATTACCCTCCTGAGTGCTATATGTGGTAATGAAGTATTTACATTTCAGCAAGGTAGCAGTGACACTCAAGAGGAAATCTGCCTAAGGTGGGTCTTTGTGCTCAAGGCCTATCTGGTATATATGGTGGACATAGGACAGCCAGAGCGGTCTAGTGAGACCCTGTCAAAAGAAGAAAGGAAGTCTGCCTAACTGTGAATGTAGGTATCAAAGAGAAAGAGAGACATTTTGAGACTCAGGAGAGTCTAGTGGATCAGCACATAAAGCCCAGTTGCTTGGACGTGGATTCCAGCTCTTCTTTTGGATGTAACTTCTTTGAGTCTTGGTTTCTGCACCTGTAAAATTTTCATACTACAGAAAGTTTATTTCACAGAGTTCCTGTGAGGATTAAGTGCCTGTTTACCAAGTGTTTAAAATAGCCTTAGATGCATAGAATGTGTATATGTGTGGTATGTGTGTGAGTGTGTGTGTGTGTGTGTGTGAGAGAGAGAGAGAGAGAGAGAGAGAGATCACATGTATAAATCCATATTAAACAAATTAAATTGCTTATGTTAAAATTAAAAATGGTGTTTTGAAAAAGTCACTGTAAACATTAATGATGATGCAGTACAGAAATGTGTGAGCTGTCTAGAGACACTGTTTGCTCTGTTGTTTGTGAGACCAAACTTGAATGTTGCAGAGGACAAGCTTCAACTTCTGACCCTTTTACCTCAACCTACCAAGAGCTGGGACCAATCATGGGCTGCTCTGTTATTGTCCCCACCCCCAACCCCTTAAAAAAAAAACCCAAAAAAATCTCTAGTCTTATGTGGCTTATCCTAGAACATTTTAGCTTCTCTTGTTGTGGTGGTTGATGTTGATTGTGAACCTGACAGGTCTAGAATCACCTAGGAGACAGCTTATGGGTGTGCCTGTCAGGAAGTTCCCAGACTGTATCAACTGAGGTAGGAAAGTTGCTGCAGCAAGGGGAAGAGGCCTGCAACCCTGAAAAGCACATATGTAGGGATAGAATGCTGCCTTTGGAAGAGATTCTGGGTGTTTTCTTCAGATTTTAGTTGGAATTACGTATTTCCGAAGCTGAAAGCAGGAAGGATCTCACTGAAGGCATTGTCTGCGCTTCTCACAGTAAGAGTCACAAGGCGTTTGTTGACTTCTTTAGTGTTGCTGAGGTGGAATTAGGGAACTGGTAGGGGCTGGGGAGGTCAGCAGGTCAAGCATGTTTGATCTCTAGAACCCATGTGAAGAAGCCAAGTGGTTTGGTGTTCACTTTCTGTCCTGGCACTGGCATGGACAGGTGACACCCAAGATGTGCTGAAGAGTACATCTTGCCTGTGAGAGTACCCTTTCTCAAAGTAAGGGTGAGGGGCTGAGCTGGCTTGGTGGGTAAAATCTTTTTCTGTGTCTCAGCTACTTTTCCTGTTGATGTTATTTTCTTTCAATTTGTTTATTTTTATTTTATGTACATTGGTGTTTGACTGCATGTGTGTCTGAGGGAGGGTGTCGGATCCCCTGGAACAGGAGTTCTAGACAGTTGTGAGCTGCCGTGTGGGGGCTGGGAATTGAATTGGTGTTGGCCAGAAGAGCAGCCATCCTCCAGCCCCACTGTTGATGTTATTAAATACCCCCTCCCCCCAAGAAAGCAGCTTTAAGGAGAAAGAACCTACTTTGGCTCACAGTTCACGGGTACAGTCCATCATGGCAGTGAAATCCTAGTGGAAGGAACTTTAGGCAGCTGGCTGGTCATGCTGCATCCAAGCCAGAAAGCAGATACGATGAATGCCTGTGCTCACATTGCGTAATCCTTTGTAAACAGTCTGAGATCTTAGCCCAGGGAAGAGTGTCATGCACACTTGCGTGGGTCTTCTCACTTCATTGGACTCAGCCAAGACAGTACCCCTTCCCCCACCATCGCTAGAGCCCTATCACTCAGGTCATTCTATATCTCATCGAGTTGGCAACTGAAATGAACTATCACTGTGCAAGCAGGAAGGCCTGAATTAGAATCCTCAGCATCTGTGTGAGAAAAAGCTGGCCATGCCTATAATCCTGGTATTGCTTGGCAGATGCAGACAGCTTCCAAGAGCTTGCTAGCCTGCCAGCCTCACTAAAATGGTGGTCAGTGAGAGATGAAAAGGTAGAGGGTAAGAGAAGAAGAAATCTGACATTTCCTTCATGTGCTCATATACACCTGTCCCTCCCCCCCACTATTGTAAATGTGGTATGTTGTCAATCCCCATAGTCCCAACAGTTGGCAGGTAGAGGCAGGAGGATTGGGAGTTTAAGGCTAGCCTGGGTTACATAATGAGACCCTGTCCTAAACAAAACACAAAAGAGTCAGACGTCAGCAGCAATAGCAAAACCCAAACCAAGCCAAACCCCAGCCATTCAGCCACCAAACCAAACAGCAACGCAAAGTGAAGTGACAAAAAAACGTATAAAAACAATGCCCTTTGGTTCTTTGAGACTGAAGAGTTTCTCTGTATAGCCTTGACTATCCTGGACCAGGCTGGCCTCAAACTCAGAGAGATCCTCTTGCCTCTGCTTCCCTGAGCACTGGGATTATAGATGTACGCCATCACACCTGGTGATAAAAAGCAATGTCTTATAAAGCATTTTCTTCGTTATGTACCCCGGCATCTCTGAGCAAGGCTCCATAGTGTATGGCTGTTGCTGGACCACACACACTCCTGTGTGCACCTGACCAGGGTGGGGAGGAGGCCGAGTCCCTTTTGTGTGTTTCTGCCACTGAGTTCCAACTGCCTCTTCAAATGGATTCTCAAATTAGATTTTCTTAAAACTATTTTTTCCTTAACCTGGCAACCAGGATGAAGCTTGGGTTTTTAATAATTTAAGAATATTTCCTTGGTATTATGAAATCGCTTTTCCTACCCTTTTCTCCTTGGAACTTTGGAGAATTCTAGAGTCCAGGATTTAAGAGCATGTGACCATATGATGAAGACTAGCATGCCTTATGATGTAACTCTTCGTTAGGACTGATAAAAAGGTGTTTTAGCTTGGAGTCCATGTCAGGTCCTCAGTACTTCATTGATGTTACCTTGTGTGATTTTCGTAGTTCATGAATTCAGTGTGGTCCTCATACACTTTGCAGATGAGGGCAACTGAGGCACTGAGGTCACGATTTGGTCCAGGTGCAGCCGCTGGCAGGCGGAAGAAGGAATCCTGTTGGCCCTTCACCTGAGACTCCCACTGTCAGCGCTGTTCTTGTTATCTGTCTCATTTTCCCAACTGCCACCCTGTGGCATTCACCGAGTCTCGGAGTTAGGACTTGAGTGCAGCTTTTGTGGAGAACATACACATTTTGATGCCTTTCTGAGTAGGATGTCCTTTGGTGACTGGGCCCCTGTAGATGCTGGGTCTGGCCTGAGAGTTCCCGGAAGGGGTTGGGGGCTGTCACTTTTCACTCTTTCCTGCTTTTCCACTAATATCCGTGTTTCGGCTAAACAAACGCATGTCTCAGCCTGGGGAGGCTGGAGAGTCAAGCTGGGCTGACTCATCCGGGAGGTTGGACAGGCTCTTCAAACCCCTAGGACCTGGCTGGGAGAAGGAACTGTTATTGCAGGTGGTCAGGCTGCCCTGGGGAGAGGAGCACACAATGCTGCCTTCTGACAAGGGAGGGGGACCCTGACTTTATGTGACAGCATGGACAAGGCCCCGGATGGACCTTTTGCCCACTGTCTTCCCCCCCACCCCCCTTCCAGGTGTCTCCAGAGGTGTGGGAGAGGGAGCTTGGGGAGGGGAATGAGGTATGAGGCATACCAGGAAGCGCCTGGTTATTTTCGATTCCTGCCTGGGTGTGGGTGTTTGTGTTGACAGCGGCGGGGGAGGCGGTGATGGGTGCTGGAACACTTGGGTGCCCGTGGAATGGGTAGGAGATGGCGCCTGTGCCAGGCAGGTGACTTGGCGCTCACGTGGCCCTTAGGTGGGGCCCCTGAGGCCCCACAAGTCTGGGAGAGAACTGTGTTTGCGTCTTGGTGCTGGGAACTGTCTGCTTTTGACCTCCATATTACACGCACAGGGCTTTTCAGTACCCGAGGAGGTGAGGAAGTCAGCTTCAATGGCCGCTCTGTGTGTGTGTGTGGGGGGGGGTGATTTTGCCCAGTGTGACCCTGATCGTGGCTGGCCTGGCTTATTGGCAGTTCTTATGATGAGTATTCTCTATCTCCCTTCAGTTTTACCTCAGCAATGTTCAGACTCACTTCTCAGTTGCGTGTGAGGGTGCTCTGCGGCATGGTGCTTGCTCTGTGGCTAGGTTCCACGCTGAGGTACTTGTGTTTAGTGCAGAGTGTTGGGGGACTGAGTCTTTACCTTTTAGCCCAGCGCAGTCAGCATCCTGCAGCATGTCCCAAATGTCTACAGTGCTCCTGTTGGCAGCCCTCAGGGAAAATTGAGAACTGCCCCTCGCCATTTATTTAAAAAGAAAATAAGCCAAAGCTGGGCACTGGTGGCACGCCTTTAATTCCAGGACTCAGGGGACAGATCTCTGAGTCTGAGGCCTGCCTGGTCTACAGAATGAGTTTCAGAACAGCCAGGGCTACACAGAGGAAACACTGTCTTAAAAAACAAGCAAGCAAGCAAGCAAACCAACCAACCAACCAACTAATAACTTACTAACTCACTCACTCTGGAGAATATTAAGGCCCAGGTCCTGTGAGTTTTGGAGATGTACTATTTCTTGATTTCAAATTGGAGGCTTGGTTACCAGGTCATTAAGGTCAGGTGGATAGAAGTTTCAAGTTGGATCTGTGGTCCAGAATTCTGTCTCTTCACTCCCCATTCTGAGACAAGATGGACACAAATCCTAGCCTACAACTTTCCCATGTTCCTTCCTGGATAGGTCCTCAGGGCCGTGCTAATCAAGTATCACAGATGGGACTGGCTTCAGAGAACAGAGATTGATTTCATAGTTCAGAAGGCTCAGATCAAGGCATCTGCAGAACCACATTCCCTCCACAGCCCTATGGAAGAACTCTTCCTGCCTCCTGTCAGGTCCATCCTTGCTTCTCTAGCTTCTGGTGGTTTTCAGGGTTTCAGCTTTGCCTCCATCTCCACAAGCTCTTCCCAGGGTCTGTGTCTGTCTAATTTTTCTCTCCATTATGACAGCAGTCATTGGAGGAGGGTCCATCTGAAGTCAGCAGGATGTCATTTTCATGATTGTCAAGATTGTATTTCCAATTAAAGTCCTATTTGTGATTGTAGGGGTTAAGATTTTATCCTGCCTTAAAAAAATTCTTTCTAGATTTATTTTTATTGAACATGTATAGATGTTTTGTCTGCCTGCATGCCTGTGCACCAAGTGTGTGCAGTGCCTGTGGAGGGCAGAAGAGGCTGTCAAATTCTCCCTGGAATTGGAGTTAAAGATGGTTGTAGCTGCCATGTGGGCACTAGGAATTGAACCCAGGTCCTCTGGAAGATTGGTCAGTGTTCTTAATCACTAAGCCATCTCCCCAGACTCTCTCCAGACCCCAGCTTGTCCTTTTGAGGCACACCTAGTTAGCTTTCAGTATAGCTTATTCTGGGATCACCACTCCTGTTGTGTCTTCCTGTGATGTGAGTTGCTGCTTGAGCTAGCCGCCGTCTCTATCCCTTTCACTATTTTCCGGGTGTTGTGGACAAGAGTTTCCTTGTCCTTTGATGTCTGTCTGTCCTATCTCCCTGTAACCCAGTGGTTCCAACCTGTAGGTTTTTGCCTCCCACAGGGGTTGCATATTAGATATCCAGCAGATCAGATATTTATGATTCTTAACAGTAGCAAAACTAAGGTTATGACGTACTAATGAAATAATCTTATACTGGGGTCACCATAACATGCAGAACTGCATTGGAGAGTTACAGCATTAGGAAGGTGAAGAACCAATGCTGTCATCCCAAAGAAAACCTTTGTACATGATTGGTTATATCCCACTAATCAGTTAGGAGCCAGTGTTTAAATACATCAGGCAGATACAAAGGTTCTTCTGTTCTGGTTGAGGTGCTGGCAGCTGACCCCAGGGCCTCATGTTTGTTAGGTCAGGTCTCTTGCAGTAGGCGACATCCTCAGCACAGTATTTGAGTGGATATAACACTTAAAAGTTAAACACAGAGCTGGTAAGGTGGCTTCTTAGGAAAAGCCGTTGTCAGCCCAGCATGCTGACTCATCAAGTCGTGCCACATACACACGATGAAACACTTCTTTACTCTGAGACGGAGGAGGTTCTCACAGTGTTTCGGTGTGGACAGCTTTGAAGATTGCTAAGTTAAAGAAACAGGATACAAAAAGAGAAAGACTGGACAGCCCCACTCACATGAGCAACCTTAAGTAGTCACTTTCAAGATAGTCCTGGATGGCTTCAGAGTTGAGGAAAGATGATGGTCGTGATGATTGCAGATCTATGTGAATGCACTTTACCTCACCAGCTGTACTCTTGTTTTGCTTAGTGTGTGTGTGTTTAAGGGCATCCTTTGTGTGCGCACATCAATGGTTTTTGTCTGTGGCTTTCCATCTTACTGTTTGAGACGGGATCTCTCAGTGAACCTGGAGTAGAACTCACTGATTGGCCAGATTGGCTGGTCAGTGAGCCACAACAGCCTTCTGTCTCTACCTGGCAGTGCTGTGACCATGTGGCAGACATGCCCAGCTATCTATGTGGGAGCTCAACTCAGGTCCTCTCCTCGAACCCTTTACCAGCCAAATCATCTCCTTAGCCTCCTGTTTGTTTAAAAGTTTTTAGAGTTGTTTATTTTATGTGCACGTATGTGAATGTACTGTGCATGTGCCAGCTGGTGCTCACAGATCCCCAGGAACTGGAATTCCAGGTGGCTGAGAGCTGTCATGTGGATGTTGGGATTTGAACCATGGTCCTCTGGAATTGCATTGCCCTAAACCACTGAGTCATCTCCCTAGTGCGTGTTTGTTTTTGAAACAGGCTGATGTGATATTGTCCTGCCTGGTCTGGTACTTCGTATTTAGTCCAGGCTATTCTCAAGCTTGAGATCCTCTTGCCTCAGTCTGTTGAGTGCTGGAATGTCACTCATTGAAAAGGGGGTTGAAATAATGAATTTTAAGCTGTGATCACTTTCCCACAAAAACTTAAAAGTAGAAGGAAAAAAGATGTGTGCATGAGAGAGAGACAGAGACAGACAGACAGACAGACAGAGTAAGGGTGGAGGGATGGTGACAAAAATGAGTCTGTAGAAAGCACCATAGAGGGAAGGAGTTCTGACCTGGAAGGCAAACTGAGGCTGGTACCTGCTGAGGTGGGAAGTAGTTGGATAGGGCGGAGAGCCTTGAGGATGGCCATCATTCTCAGGGCCTGACGGGGCTGTAGTCAGAGCTCTGTCTGCAGCAGGCCATGGGGCTGAGGACAAATAATTTTCTATTGTGGGCATTGTGGAAGAGCGGGGGAGCCATCCCTGAAGGTCTTCCTGGCTCAGAGAGCTTCAGAAGTTCTAAACTTCGGAAGAGGTGGTCACTGGTTGCCTCCTCCTCCTCCCCCTTCATAAAAGCTCCACTCAGCATGTGCCGTCCTCATTCCGAGGGTTCCAGATGGGTTTGACTGAAGCAATCATGTTAGGTCAAGCATTCTCAGTGTTTGTGGCCCCAATTCATTTGTCCTTAGAATGTATGTATGTTTTTCTTCATCTCTCTTTACTTCTCAAGTTCTCCAGTTGCCAAGGCATCTAGTTTTAGAATCTCCTTGGCTCTCCTTTCCCTTTCTGTTACCACTTACGCTTGGGTTCTAATTATTCATGTGGATCTTACCTGCTGCGCATAGCTAGTCCATGCATGTCATTGCTCTGTATGGTAGCGCTGCAAAGTGGACTGGTGTTCTCTATTTTACAGACAAGGACTTTTTCTTAATGCTGGGGATGGAACCCAGGGTCTTGGACACACTGGGCAGGTGCTTCACTTCTGAGCTCTTTCCAGGCACAGACAAGAGTGGTGTAACTTGGCTTACTCTCAGCTCTGCACCTCTTGGCCTGTGCACTCTTCTACCCTTCTGCATCTCAGCGCCTCTCATGATGGGGATCCCATCTGCAGTTGCGGTGCTCTTAAGGTCTAGCGCAGGGCTGCGGGGGGCTGACAAACATTTGTAGAAGTGCGTTAATTTTGTTGAAAGAGCTCTTTCCAGTTTGCTGTTTCAGAGAGGAATATCCACTATTCATGAAGACTGTGACAGGCAAGGTCCTAGCTGCCGAGGGGACAGGTCAGGCTCTTCTATACGATCTTCCTTTAATTCTGAACTGAAGAAGAGTTATTAGCAGGTGTGGAAGCAGCAGAAATGAGGGCTAAAGCGGGCTGCTTTAACATCCACAGAAGAAAGGGATGGCTCAGGATCTGAAGCTAGAAAACACAAGGTGGGTTTTCACACTGTGCCTTCCACTGTGGAAGTCATCAGCCACTGCACACTCAGGGACATTCCTGTGGGGAACTTGCCTGTAGGAGGTTTTGTGGCCTGGAAGTTTCCATGTTGCAGGGATTTCAAAGCTGATAGATCCTAGGGCTAGAGAAATTGCTCCGTGATTAAGAGCCCTGTCTACTCTAGCACTTGCATGGTGGCTCCTACCTACCTGTAACACCAGTTTCAGGAGATCTGAAACCTCTTCAGGTCTCTTTGGGTACTTGATGCATGTAGTACACAGGCATACATGCAGACAAAATGCACATACACACAAGATGATAAATCTTTTTTAAAAAAAGAAAAACAACAACCTACAACTGATACAAGTGTTTTGTAGACTGAGGCTGTAGGATGGTGTGTTTCAGCTGCATATGCTACATAGTGGAACTACAGTAGGAGCTTCTGTGTGTGTGTGTGTACATTTGTGTGTATGCACTTGTATATGTCTGTGCATGTACATATGTATGTGTACCTGTGTGTATGTATATATACACTGTGTAGATCTGTGTATATGTATGTATGTATACATATATACACACAGTGTGTGCATATATGTGTGTATGTGTGTATATACATACTTGTGTATGTATACACATCTGTGTGTATGTGTATATGTGTGTGTGTGTGAACCTGTGTGTGCACCTGATTGTGTGTGTGAGTGTGTGTGAGTATATATGTGGGTGTATCTGGAGCCCAGAGGAAGATATTGCACATCCTTTGGCACGTGTTTCTGTGGCCAGCTTTCACTGGGTGCTGGGAATCTGAACCCAGGTCCTCATGCTTGCCAAGCAAACACTGTTATCCACTGAGCCAGCTTCCAGCTTTTGGGCTTTTGGCTGCCTTTGTGAGCTGAGAGGAATGGGCGCCGTTCTCAGGATGGCTTCTGAAGTGTCGAGGTGGAGAACTGTGCCTCTGTGAGCCTCCTTCTTGGATAACATTACAGAACAGGTCACCCCAAGGATCGGATCCCTTGCTCCTTGGTGAGTGTGCCCACTCATCTGGCTCTGTGAAGTGAAAATCAGACCTCCTTTGCCTACAGATGTAGCTCCTGGTGGGCTTTTGCTCACTACAGTCCTGGTTGCCCCACCGAGCACTTCTAGGCAGGCAAGAACCTGTTAATTCCTTAGCAAGTCAGGGCAGCTGACACACTAATTGTCTTGGAGAGGTGCCATGTGCCTCTGGAAGAGCCAGGCTTCTGTTCACAGTAGATTGTGGGGGGATTGAGAGGAGAGAATTGATCTTTTATTTACCTGAAATTGATAGCTGATAAGAGTATCAGACATCTGCTCAGAGAAAGGGTGTGGGATGGGCCCAGGCCTTCCATATCTGGAGTACTCTACCTAGTGAATCAACCATAGAATTTTGGTGTTAGAATTGGCCTCATATTTGAAAGTTGAAAACAAACAAGTAAGCGAGCAAACAAACAACACTTGTCTGATACCTTTGGCCAAGCAAGCCTGCCATGGAGGGGTCTGTGGCCAGGCTCTGCCTGTGCACACTGGAAGCTCTGAGTCTTGGGTGCTGAGTTTCCTGTGCTGATCTCTTAATGAAGCCTTCAAGAAACCTGGTGTGAGAGAAACAGGAGAGAGGCTTCCCCATGGTTCAAATAGTACAGAAAGTGTTTAGTGGAGTCTCCAAATACAGGGGCATGTCTGTGAGGAGACATACTTCTAGTTCAGCAGGTCTCACTGTCTCAGGTATGGGGGCCTGGGGCAGATCTGTTTACAGTGGCTTGTGGAGTTGACCCTTCAGAAGGTGACTTCACACTAACCAGACTCAGTAATGAGTACCCGCCCTTTTGGATCGGGGTAGGAGCTGGTTAGACCCTTGCTTTCGAAGCCAAGTGATCAAACTTTCAACAGTTTCTTTTATTGCCTTCCGCCTGGAATGTAGACATCAAGACCTCACTGTTGTGCCCTTTGTGGGCCACAGCTAGCTGGCAAGGCCTCCTTCACTCTTCGTTTGTATGTGCATCGGTTGGCCATGAGCTGTGACCAGGCTTCCTACCATACCTGTGTGTTCACCACGTGCGTGTTCACCACAGGCACACAGGGTGGAGGACAGAGAGCTGGATGTGAATTGGTTTGTGATTTTGGGCCATTTTCAGTGCTCAGTGTTCTTGTCCACGAAATCAGCATAAAATGGAGGAGTCTTCCGTCACTGGAGCCTTCCAGGACTGCTGAGCTGTGCTCTACATGCTGTGTGTGCTTGTGCTTTCCCCTTGCATGTGCATGTGGAAGGAGGAGGCTATGTGGAGGCTTTCTGTAGCACACCCCCCCCCCCCCTTCTGGAGATAGCCAGTCTGGTTGGCCAGTGGATTCCAAGGCACAAGCCTCTCCCCAGAGGCCGGTTTCCCAGACGTGTGCTACTGTGTCAACCGTTAGGTGGGTGACAGGGTGTGAACTCAATGGTTGTACAAGCCCTTTACCCTCTGGGCCATCCACTCAGTCCACCTTTTTTTCCCCACTCACTCAGTTTTGATTCAGTTCTAGTACAAGGCAACTTCATAATTGTAACTCAAATAAGAGATTTGGTCGTGATGGCTCCTTGGCTCCACTGACTGCCACTGAGCTGCCTTTGCTCTCTCTGAGTTGGCAATGCAGAGAAATGGTAGCAGCTAGGACTGGGGTTTGGCTGCTTGGATTAGCAGCAATCTCTACCAGTTAGGATCCCTGTGCAGCGAAATACAGCTAGGACTGCAGGGTGAACTGGGAAGCTGCAGATCGATGACCTAGGCCCAGATATCTTAGGATGACTTCCTGAAGAAGGGAGCAGCCTCTGTTACCCCACCCATGATCTCACACCCCTGCCTCCTCTCTAGCCAAGGTCCCACCCTGAGTCTGTTGTCCTCATGGTAAGTGCTGCCCTTGACTTGGGGGTGGGAGGTAAGGGGGACTGGGTTAAGGGGTAGGAGTGAGTAGATGTGGCAGTCTGCCTTCTTCCTGCAGAGCCTGTGTCCTGGCTGGTATTTCCCCCTTGCTGTTTTCTGAGGCATGTCACCCGGCAGACTGGTTTGGTAACCTAATTGGAACTGGGACTGTTGACTCATCGAATCCACAGCTGAATTCCTTGACACTGGAACTTTCCTCTGAGCTCCCTGATCAGCTAGCTGACACTGGAGTCGGTGGGAAGGAGAGGGGGCAGGGCAGAAACAAGATGGCGAGCCGAGCCTCGAGTCTTACTCCAGTTGCCTGGTGTTGTTCAGCCCATTGGGCTCACATAGCTAAGTAAATATTTTTTTTTTTTCTCCTGATCAGAGGTGAGTCATGGATCTGGTTGATCCTAATGACTGGTCAGCTCTGTGGTGATGGGAGATACCAGGTCGAGGTGGAAGATCACAGGCTTGGTTTAATGGTTCAGAACCAAGAATCTTCTCTCGTTTGTTAATCTGTGCAGAGCAAAGTGAGCAAAGCTGGCTTCACCCCCTTTCCTTTCCATCCTGATTGACCTCACCTGAGGGGTGCTGAGAGCAGATGTATCAAAAGCTCAAGCCTTCCTTTATCCCAGTCCACGTCCATAAAGAGATTGCCACCAGTGTTTGAAGGGACTGTGTGGGTGCAAGCCATCCTCTTCAGTATGTGTGTGTCTAAGGGGGTGGGTCTGACCTTCGTTTGTATTCCAGACCATTCTTTAGCTGTCCCCCACAAAACAGTGATGTTTCTCCTTCTGCAAAGGCCTGCTATTAAAGACAGACTTCCCTGGCATTTTACTCCATTAGTTGTTTTTGTAAAAGTTCCCATTTCCTGAACCTATTCAGGAAATTTCCTTCAAAGAGGTGGACTGGGAAAGGAAGAGACATCTGTTTCCTGGGACGGCCATTAGAATTAGCTGAAGACTGGGAAGCTGAAACCAGATGTTTATTCATATATTGCTGGAGGCTGGGTGGTCCGGCAGCCAAGTGGTCGCTGGGTTGGCTCTGTCCTGAGGTCTGCAGGACTCCTCTTATGCCCCTTGCAGCCTGAGATAGCTCCCTTGCAACCCTTGGCTTGGAGCTGCATCATTACCATCTGTTCCCTTCCTCACAGAGCTGTCATCTGTGTGTCTGTTTCTCCTACTTGTTTTATGGACACTAACCCAATGGGGCCTTGAAGGCCCAGCCTACTCTAGCACAAACTCTTCTCAGTTTGAGTGTATCACCAGGCTCTTTCCAGGTAAGATCATATTATAAAACATTGGCCATTAGACTGTAAGCTTACAAGGCTGGGGATATAGTTGATTAGGCAGAGCTCTTGAGTGTTGAGGACAGGACTTTGGATCCCTGGGTGATACTGAGACAGGCATCCTGGCCCATAGAGAGTGATGATCATGGAAGATGCCCGACATTATTTTTTGGCTTCCACACACAAGTGTGAACACTCATCTACATGGATGCACACACACATGCATATACATATGCAAAGAAAAACAGTGCTTCAGTATACTAAATTTTGAGACACAGTTCAACTCAGATTTTTTAAAATTAATTCAATGTTTAAAAAAAAGATGTATTCATTTTATTTTACCTGTGTGAGTATTTTGCCTGCATGTATATCTGTTCATCATGTACATGACCAGTGCCCACAGAGTTCAGAAGAGGGCATCAGATCCCCGAGAGCTGGAGTTACAGATGATTGTGAGCCACCAAGTGGGTGGGAACCAAACCCAGGTCCTCTGAAAGAGCAACAAATACTTTTACCCACTGAGCCCTGTCTTCAGATCCCTAAAGAGAGGATATATGTTCTGAGTGTGATGCAAATTAGCAGAGAAGAGGAGCCCTCTTGGCTGAGGGTCTATTGTATGTTGGTGCCGTGTTAGGCACTTTCAACTTTGACCTCCTCAGGTAGATTTCATCATTTCCATGTCATGGGTGAGAAACTAGGTCTCAGATGTAAAGTGGCCGGCCCAGTTCTGGAGGGAGCTGAAGGCCAGGTTTCTTGGGCTGTATGTTTTTTCTGTTTCTTGGTTGCTGCTGTCCATTCTGGCAGAAGAGGATCTCCCACACCCACCCTCTCCTGAGTGGACTTTGGCCACTGCAGATGCACCAGGGAGATGGGATGAGTCAGCCCCAGCTAGGGCTCTGTTTCTGATGTTTTTCTCCCTAGCGGAGCCGCAGGCTTCCTGCCTGTTTGCTCCCTGACAGACAGGCTCTGGATTTGACTACATAGATATTTCTGAAGTTCTGGGGTGACAGACCCTCTTTGGTCATCCAGTGGCTTGCCCTTTCATTATCTGCATGCCCCTTTTCAAACAGAAATACCATTATGTGTCTGATACCTGGTGCTTATGGCAGCTTTCAGGTACAACATACATGGTGTGCCCAGGGGAACATTCCAGAAAACACTGGGGGCTGGGAGTGGAGCCACGGTGGTAGCTCTGAGCGTGATTGTGGGTTTCGGGGGGGAGAAATGGGGGTTAAGGAAGGGGTGCAGATGCATGGAGAGATGGGGAGGTGATAGAGACACCTGGGGAAAGATGCTTAGGGGTGCCCTGCCTGATGGGAAAGCCATATGACCTTTCCACCTCTCTGTCTGGTTTCTCAAGGCAGCAGCATCTTCTTGTGTGTCTGTCTGTCCGTCTACGCTCCCCCCCCCCCCTTGTGCCTAGGATTGACCCCAGCACTTTGCATATGTTAGCCAGGTGCTGTGCTGCTAAGCTATGTTTCCTGATCTTTGCGCCTTTCTGTTGGTACCCAAGGTCAGGTGCAGTGCCCATGAAGCTCAACAAGGAGCTTTGGGGTGGGCAGCAAAATTCGATCAGAACTGCTGGTTGTTGAGATCGATCACCTTTCATCAGTCTCAAACCGTCTTTAAAATACAGCTTAGACTTAGTTTTCTCTGTTATTCGTGAGTCTCCACAAGGTGATGTGTGGGTCAGTCTCTTCAAGGTGGGCTGCTGCTCAGGGGAGGTTAGTGCTGTTGTGATTCAGCTTATCCCAAGGAGGAGGGGTTTCTAACGACCTTCAATCTTGTACACTGCCAACAGCAGGTGCAGCAGTCAGATGGAGGGCAGATGATCCATTGTCACCTGATTAAGTCTTAGAGGTGGAGATTCTGCTTGAGGAATGAGGCTGTGGGGAACTTCTGTTGTAAGGAAATTACGTAATTTGTTTTATGAATGAATTCTATCCAGTTATGCAGAAACTTGATAGAAATGTCCCTTTCTGAGCCCATTGCTTTACTCGCCTGGAGCGAATCCTTTCTGAATAGATCTCCAGTCTCAGTGATGGACAGGGTCATAGGTGGGCAATACCCTGCCAGGTGGCCTTTATACTGCTTCTTGTGTTTCTCTGGTTGAAGTGACTTCAAAATGCCTTCCCGCTTTCTATTTTTCAAGAGTTTTCAAAGTACTTTTGTTTATTTATACTTCAAGTAGGTAATATGGTCACATGGCTCAAAATTTTAAAAAAAACATTAAAAAAAATCTCTCTTCTATACTGTCACTCAGCTAACCTGTTATCCTGGAGTCAGTTCAGGTGACCAGTTTCCAACGTGCCCCTGGCTGTGCTGCCTGCAAACAACGGCATCTCTCAGTCAGTGTCCGTCTCCCATTGAGTGCTTACACATAAAGCTTCTCTGTGCGTGTGTGCACGTGTGTGTGGGTGTTTGTGCACATTGCTATGGAGATCAGAAGTCAGCCTTGAGTGTGTGTGTGAAGACAGTTTGTGGAAATAGGTTCTCTCCTTCCATTATGTGGCTTCCAGGGATTGACTCAGGTTGTCAGGCTCAAGAGGATCTCTTACTAGCCCACAGTTGTCAAATACGATAGGCTGTCCGGCTAGTGAGCACCAAGGATCCTCCTGTCTCTGCCTCCCATGCACTGAGATTGGAAAGGCTTATCATGCCTGGCTCTGCAACACGGGCTCTGAGAATTGAACTCTGGTCCTCCAGCGTATAATTAAAGCACTTTACTGTCTTCCTAGCTCAATTTAAAGATAATCCCAGTGCACAAATATCTTCCTTTTTCATAACCATTAGAATTGTCATCATTTTAAACTTAGAGAAGAGTTACAAGGATAGTGTAAAAGTCGTATGCTGCTGTGGTTTTAGTGTCCCCCCTTGTTGAGGTGTTGGCCCTGTGGTGGATGTTTTAGGGTATCACCCATGGTTCAGGTGTTGGCCTTGTGGTAGATGGTTTTAGGGTGTCCCCCATTGTTCAGGTATTGCCCTGTGGTGGATGGTTTTAGGGTGTCCCCCATTGTTTAGGTGTTGCTTCTGTGGTAGAAGGTTTTAGGGTGTCCCCCATTATTCAAGTGTTGGCCCTGTGGTGGATGTGGGGCTTTCAGAGCTGGTAGCTCATGAGCGCTTGTGTTTTGGGAATGGGATTAAGTTGACATCGGTCAACTGTTTTACCCTTCTGTGTCCTGCCAAGCCAGGGATGTCATGTTTCCACTTTGGGAGATGCAGAACACTGAATATTCTGGTGTCATGGTCTTGGACTTATGCCACAGTCTCCAGAATTATGAGACAATGGACTCTTTTCTTTATAAATTACTTAGCCTCTGGTATTTTATTGAATAAGAAGTAATACTCCACCTAAATCTATCAGTGTTTACATTTTCTCTATTTATTTTATAATTTCCCTCCATGCATATAAATATATTCCCACACACATCTGCACCTGACACATTTATCTTCACACACATTTATATATATGCATACTCACACCTACAGACCTACTTCTGAGTACTTTGGCAGTGTCATGGTCCTTGGCTGCCTAAGTGCTTTGGTGTGTTGTCCCCAAGCACAGGGCCCCTCTGAGCACATTGTGTGGTGCTTGTACTTCCCCCCCCGCACTGTTTTCTGTGGGTATGCACTCTGTTAATTTCAGGACTGATGTATAATGACTTTGCCTTTCCTGGATCGGGGAGAAGTAGCTTGGTCTCTCACCGAAAGCTCTAAGGTACTTCTCCCACCATGGCTTTCTGGAGTGCTCTGAGCAGTTGTACTTCCCTGGTGCTGGTTCTGGGGACAGCTTTCTTCCCCAAGAGTGGAGGTTTTCTTGCTCTTTGGTACCAGATCTCTCTGCTCCTTAGATGGGTCACTCATAGAAGAAGGGTCATGAAGAGGACCCTGGTGTGTCTACTGTGTGTGCAGAGCTTAATTAGCTTTGAGAATAAATTGAGTCAGTCCTGCCTACAAGAAGTCTCATTCAGTTTAGCGAATCTATGTCTCTGCCTCTGAATATTGGGATTATCGGAGTAAACTGCCACACCTGGCTAAGAATCTAGTTCCTATGGATAGAGCCTCATAGCTCGGTTTGTAGAGTGCTTGTGTAGCATTCATAAGGTCCTTGGTTCAATCTCTAAAGCTATAAAACAGACTTGGTGGCAGTCACCTGTAATTCCAGGGTTTGGGGAGTGGGAGTCAGAGGGTCAGAAGGTCAGTGTTTGACTACGTAGGGAGTTCAGGGCTGGCCTTGGGGAGAGACCTGGTCTGAAAACAAAAACACAACCAAGCAGGCAAACAAACAACTCCCAAACCTTGCACACATGTGGCATAGTCATGTTTTTACTGTCATTTGTTTACATCAGCTTTTGTGAATGGAGAGTCCCACATGAATTCCTGAATTATGTACTGACTTCTCCAGTGTTGGCGTCCCCTCTTGTGTTGGTTGGTTTCATGTCAACTTGACACAAGCTAGAGTCATTTAGGAAGAGACACTCTTCAATTGGGAAGACTGGCCCACAGTCAAGTCTGTTGAGCATTTCCTAACTAATGGTTTGGTGTGGGAGGACCCCGTCCACTGTGGGTAGTGCCATCTTTGGCAGATGGTCCTGAGCTGTGTAGGAAAGCAGGCTGAGCAAGCTATGAAGGAATAAGCTAGCAAGCAACTTTCTTCCTTGGCTTCTGCACTAGTTCTTGCTTCCATGTTCTTGCCCTGACTTTCCTCAGTGATGGAGTGTGGCTGGAGAGTTGTAAGCCAGAGTAAAGCCTTTCCTCCACCCAAGTTGCTTTTGGTCATGGTGTTTTATCACAGCGACAGTAACCCTAACTAAGATGCCCACCAACTGCCATTTCTTGAAAGAAAAAAAAAAGGCTTTAGAGGGTTTTTTTTTCTATCCAAAGTCACAGAGAGCTACCAACTGATTTTTAAAGTCTAAGTTTGGGGGTGAGCTTTAGCAGTTGATGGTCTTCGAAGTGTTAAAAGGAGGTGGTCATGAGAATCCCCTCTCTACTCCTCTGCTCTCTGGAGGCCATAAGACAACTACCTTCTTCTACTGCTCATTCATGCTTACAACCGATGAGTTGCTGAGCTGGCTGCTGGGTGAGTTACAGGCAAAGTGTGGAAGAGGGAGAGCTTCAAAGCAGGTTGGTGCTGACAGGCAGAGTGTGGAAGAGGGAGAGCTTCAAAGCAGGTTGGTGGTGACAGGCAGAGTGTGGAAGAGGGAGAGCTTCAAAGCAGGTTGGTGCTGACAGGCAGAGTGTGTAAGAGGGAGAGCTTCAAAGCAGGTTGGTGCTGACAGGGTGCCAGCATGAAGGTTTTAGTCACCTGGCCTTTTCCTGTTTGCTCGAGATCTATTTCAGACAGTTTGAGACCTTCGCTTTCAATGTTTGCTGTAAGATGTTGGAAGATCCTAGACCCCTTAGGAATCAGAGTTAGTTAGAGTTCTTTTCTTTTGAAAGAGAGTATCACGTTTCCCAAGCTAGCCTTGAGCTTGCATTGTAGTTGAGGGTTGGTTTGAGCTTCAGATTCCTGCCTCTGCCTCATGCAACAACAGGCATGCTCCAGCACTCCTGGTTTGTGCAATGGTGGGGGTGCAACTTGGGTGTTTGCGCATGCAGTTGAGTTCTATCCTCAATCTGTAGTCTAAGCTCTGCCAGATAGCATGGGTTTGGTTGCTGGAAATAAAGACCCATCTAAGGATATATTAAACACTGGGTAGAGGTGGCATCAACAGGCCAGCTGACACGTTGCTGATGACATCAGGTCAATTCTTTGTTTTTCCTTTCTACTATCTTCAGCGCATCTCATCAGTCCTGGGCTTGCATCTGTTGCATGCTGTATAATAGCCTGATTTGGGATACTGCAGTAGATGCTCAGCCCCAATTACAAATATTTTATGCAGTTTACCTGTTTTTATCTGCAGAGGGCATTCTCCATAAATTGTTCGGTCTACTTCCTGCCTTGATTTATTGACTCTGTAGGTCACATGGCCATATTGGATCCAGTCATAGGGAAGGGAAAATGTGGTGTTCTGCATGGTTTATTTGGGGGCTCCTTAGGCAGAGCTCCTTAGGCATCATCAACAACAAAATCATCATAAACGGGTCTCATGGATCCCTTGCTGGCTGGTTTCAAGCCCACTGTGTGGCTTAGGATATCTTGGTGTACTGAGAGATGGCCTGGCTTAACTTTGGTTCTATTTCCTTCAGCTCTTGAGTACTGGGATTATAGACATGTGCCACTATGTCTGCTTTATGCAGTTCTTGTAATCAAACCCAGGGCTTTGTGTGTGCAAAGCAAGCCTTCTGCCAGCTGGGCTGTCCTCAACCCCTGAGTCTTACGACGTGGCCTGAGAATGTGAGCTTGAACAACAAACAAGTGGGAAGAGAGATGCTCAGGGTGTCATTGAAAAAAACCAGAGATTTAGATATTGATTTGTGTGTTTGTTTTTAAGGCTAGCTCTAGGCCTGCCTACTGGTGATCTTAAAAATAAGTCATTTTATTCTGTGCCTTGCCTAGTAGTAACTTTTGTGTGTTTTGAACCTTCATTTTTAGTGATTCTTTCTGAAACATTGGGTATCTACAACAGCTATTTTGTTAATCTTTGACTATGTGTATGTGTGTGTCTGTTTTGTGAGTATGTGTGCATGTAAGTGCAGTTGCTTTTGAAGTCCAGAAGAGAGCATCAGATCCCCTGGAGTTGGAGTACCAAGTGTTTGCAAGCCATGTGATTTAGATTGGGAACTCACGTCCTCTGCAGGGGCATCAAACACTCTTAACTGTTGGGCCACCATCTTTCCAGTTTAACATGTTTATATTTCTGTGTGTGTGTGTGTAT
>CM053753.1:100455189-100471885 GCA_028658305.1 Pachyuromys duprasi | reverse complement strand
TCTTATGGCTATGGAGCTGCTTGGACATCTCACCCCAGGTGGAGTTTCAGAAGCCCCATTCTCCATCACTGTGGCCATCTCTCCGTAAACCAAGAGAAGAGAAACAGACAGTCCACCGGACAGTGGAGAGTCTTTGAGTTGTAGGTTCTTGTGGTGGGAGAGGAAGTGAAAATCCTGCAAATGTAGTTTCTGTGGGAAAAGACTGGAAGAGCAAGACTTCCAGGGAGTTCTACCCCTTTCCCCCCTTTAAACAAAACAAACTTTCACAGTAGATCTGGGATTAAAACAACAACAACAAAAACAACAAAACTTTTATTTTTTCTGCTAATTAATCAAACAGTCAGGAGAAGTTTTAAAAATATATATTTATTTTTAATGTCTTTAAATGCATGGGTATTTTGGCTGTGGAGGTCAGAAGAGGGTGTCCTGTCCTCTGGAACTGGAGTCCGAAGCCAGCTGAGGTGGAGTTGACCTTCCTTACAGTGCTTCCTGTCTGGGTTGTGCCTGCGGAAAATGTGCGGGAGCTGACAGCCTGCCTCCCTCAGGACGTCTTTCCGCAGGAGTGTCAGCCTTGTGGGTGTGCTGTGAGGGGGTTTTATGAGGAAGCCTTTCCACACGGGCCCTCACCGATGCTGGCCGTGACAGGCCTGATGACCCAGGGCGTCACCTTGCATCTGCCAAGCAGCCGGGGGTCTGTACCACATGGCTAGCACAGTTATTATTGCTGCAGTTGCCTGGTGCTGTGGCAGTTGTGAAATGTATGGTTGGCTGGTATTCTTGCCTTTTTACAAAAGAACTGCACTCTTACTTGTAAAATACCTTTTCCTCAAAGCACATTTAGAAAATGTAGGAAGAAAACGCACAGAAGAAAACCGAAAACCATATTAATTTAATCACTTATAAATTGCTCCTGTTACCAGGTCATACATTTAATTTTTATCCAATAAGACCTCATCTGTCCCAGGTTGGCCTTGAACTTGCTATGTAAGGCAATAATGATCTAAACTCCTGGTCCTTCTGCCTCTGCATCCTGGGTACTGGGATTACATCATGCCTACTTTTTATGCAATGCTGGGGGTTGAACCAAAGGCTCCATGCATTCAAGGCAAGTCCTCTGTCTGCCACCTGACCTATGCCTCCAGACCTGCCTTTGTTTTGGTGAGTCAGAGTCTCACGTAGCCCAGGCACGTCTCACACTGACTTTAACAAGGCTGGCATTCTGGGATTAAAAGAGTGTGCCAGTGTTCTCCATCTGAGAATTCTTTTATAGATTTATTTTATTTTTATGAGTGTGTTATGCTAGTGTATATGCCTATGTGCCATACGTGTGCTTGGCGCCTGAGAAGTTCACAAGAGGGGGTCGGAGCTCCTGGAAGTGGGCCTTGGACGGTTGTGAGCCACTGTGTGGGTTCTGGGAATGGAACTTGGGTCTTCAGCAAGCACAAGTGCTCTTAACTGCTGAGCCATCTCTCTCAGCCCCATCTAGCTGTGTGTGTCTGTGTGAGTGTGTGACATGAGTGGGTGCAGGTACCCTTGGAAGACAGAAGAGGGTGCCAGCTCTTCTGGAGCGTTGATGTTCTGCAAGAGCCTCAAGTGTTCTTCACCATTGAGCCACTTCTAGCTCCTCTTCTATTTTTTTTTTTTTTTTTTTGCTGTCATTTTTCTCATACAGATCTCTTTCCTTCCCTTCCTTCGTCTTTCCTCCTTTCGCCACCCCTTTCGTCTTCTTTCCCCTCCCCTCGTTCCCTTCCTGCTCCGCTCCTCTGGAGATGGAACCCAGAGCCGTGAGTGCCAGCTGTGCTCCGGCCTTTGTGTTATTTTTTTGCTTCTGACATGGATCACACAGAAATGGAGGTATCATTTGGTGTTTTCCTCCCAGACACTGCTCTGGGCTGCTCCTTGGATTTCAGTCCCAGCTCAGTACCGTGGCATCGCCGTGTGCCCCATCTTCTCCATCTGTGAAATAAAGATAAGGAGAATAGTAAGGACTGTAAGGGTCTCTGAGCACAGTCAGCCTCCCTTATCTGTGACTTCCACAACTTTAGAGTCAATCAGAACGTAATTGGAAACACTACAAACGAACCGAAACCACAGACCCACACGTCTCTTTGGAGCCATGTTTTCTTCCTGTTATTCTCAGAGTGATGCTGCATAACCCACTCACCTAGCATTTACACTGGGTGTGTCATTCCGCGTGATTTAGGGGCAACTGAAAGTGCACAGGAGGATGTGCAGGCTGTGCACAAAGGTCCATTTCCCACAAGCCTGGAGGACCTGCAGATTCTGGTACTGAGGGAGGTTCTGGAACGGCTTCTGAACAGTGACCCCCAGTGACCCTCCATCCACTGCTGTGTACCAACAGTCCCTGGCAGGGAATCTCCTGTGTCTTGGTGACTGACTCCAACCCACGCCCTCCATGTGCCCCTGTTTTTTGGTGGAGTTCGGGATGGTATGGGTAGCTTTGACCAGTTTGTCAGTCTTGGTAGTAAATGTTGTCCTTTTGGGCTAGAAGATTCTTTTACTGTCCAGCTGTCCAGCGCACTTACACCTGTAAGTGGGGGTCATATTCCCAGGACTTGAACTTTGGAGGGGGGGAGTGTGTCACTTTCCATAGCAGTGCCGTGAGCTGTGTCTGGCAGCTGTGTAGCCTCTTGCCTGTGGCTTGTCCCATGCTGCTTGTTAGGATGGAGCGTGCCTGTGAAGTTGGGGGCTTGAATCAAGAGGATCAGGAGTCCAAGGCCATCTTTGGCAATATGTAATTTGAGGCCAGCCTAGGCTACATAGGATGCTGTGTGAAAACAACCACTGCAGAGATAGAGAGATGAGACTGGTCTGTGTCTGAGAGGCGCTGGTGGCTGCTTCCTGGGAACAGGCGGACCAGGCGTGGTGGGTACTGGGAAAGCAGCCTGGCTTCTGGGAAGGTGGCTTGCTGTACCTATTGGCTGTTAATTTTCTCTTCCTCTGTGAATTCATCATTGCACTGTGGCTGCTGGCCCTGAAGGTGGTCTTCCTAGTGTGCCCTGTGTACTTTGTCACTGTGTTCCCTGTTTATTCTCTAGAACAGCAGTTCTCAACCTATGGGGTGATATCAGGTATCCTGCATATCAGTAGTGAAATTACAGTCATGAAGCAGCAATGAAATGATTTTGTGGGTGGGGGTCACCACAGCATGGGGAACTGTGTGATTTTATGGGTGGGGGTCACCACAGCATGGGGAACTGTGTGATTTTATGGGTGGGGGTCACCACAGCATGGGGAACTTTGTGATTTTATGGGTGAGGGTCACCACAGCATGGGGAACTTTGTGATTTTATGGGTGAGGGTCACCACAGCATGGGGAACTGTGCGATTTTATGGGTGAGGGTCACCACAGCATGGGGAACTGTGTTAAGGGCTGAAGCATCAGGAGGTTGAGAACCACTGCTCCAGAAGCAACATTCCAGCTCACTGTCCTGCTGGCTCTTCCTGTTCTGGCTGTGGCAACAGGAAACCACAACTTGAGTAGTTAGTAAGGGCCGGAAATACAGGCCACAGAGTGCAGGACCAAGATGAAGAGGTGGCAGATGTGGGACCCAGTAAAGACATGCTTCTCCCTCCATAGCTGTGCAGGCCCTTCCTGTCTTCAGGAACTAGCCCTTTGGGGTCTAATCCTAGTTTTTTTTTTTTTTCCTCCTGTTGTTGTGATAAAATACCCTGGAAAAAGCAACTTGGAAGGAGAAAGGCTTTATTGGTTCAAAATTCCAATTTACATTCTATCAGTGTGTGGGAATCAAGGCATTAGGAAGTTGAAGCAGGTGGTCATATGTTACTTCTGCAGGCAAGAACAGAGAGCATTGAGTTAGTCCATGTGTGCTAGCATTCGGTTTGGTCAGGTTCTCCACTTTTTTATTCAATCCAGGGTCCCCTTCCTAGAGATTGTCACCACCACTGGTGGGTGGGTCTTTCTACCTCAGGAAAAGATAATTCCCGAATGGCCGGCTCAGTGTGGACAGTTCACTACAGAGACTCCTTTCCCAGGGGATTCTAGATTCTGTCGTGGTAACAGAACAAGTAACTACAGGGCAGAGCCCCTTGGCCTGGCCGCTCTGTAGTGGTTTGGATATGGCTTGAGCCCTCTCCGGAGCTTCGTGTGTCACTGTATCCTAATCTTTAAAATTATATGCTAATGGTATTAAGAGGAGGGGGTTTGATCCATATGGATAAGGTGGGGTGGGGCTATGAGTGGATCTTGGTGGCTTCATGAAGAGATACACTCATAGGCTCATGTTCTCCCATCTCTTACATGCCACCCTCTTTGCCACCAAGAAGGCCTTCACTTAGATGAGGTCCCTAGACTTTGCATTTCTAGACCCTGAGCCCAAATAAACCTCTTTTCCTAATAAAAGAGCCTGACTCAAGTAAGTTGCTAGAGTATTCTAAAGCCGGTTAATGAAATTGCTTAAAGACCGAAGTTTTTGAGACAGGGAAGACCCCATTTTCCAAAGACCCCATTTTTACTATCATTTTGAGGGGTAGGGATTCAACATTGATTTTGGGGAAACACAAATGTTTAGATTTCACACAAGCTGTAACACGGAGTCTTAGAGGGTGTCCATGACAATGGGGGGTCTCTCTCCCTGACTGAACAGGACTGAGATTGCAGGACACACTGTGACAGCCCTGAGAGGGGATTTAGTGGCTGAGCCTTTCATAGCCGAACTAGGAAGTGGTGGGTGATGGTTTGGAACCCACTGCGTCCTGCATTTCTAGGGTTCCTCAGATTTTGTTGGTTTTCATTCCTTTTTGGTAGTGTTTGGAGCTGCTCTTGGGTCAGGTCCTTGCCCAAGAGGGGTGTCAGTTTTGGAGGCTGTCCACAGTGCTGACTCTGTGGTTAATTTAGGCAGCAGGACACATGGTGTGTTGCGCTCACTCCTGTGGGTCTGTGTACCATCTGCACCTGGTGGCCTCGGTGTAGAGGGGAGGGCGTGAAGTGACAGGTGTGTGGCATTCAGTGTTCCTGGGTGTCTCTTTGCTGGACAGCTCTTTGCTGCTTTGAAAAACACCCGGGTAGATACGTAAAGGGAGGACTGAGTTACTCTGGCTCAGAGTTTCAGAGTTTCCCCGGGCGTCCATGGCATGCGACACTGTTGTCAGGCATGTGACAGAAAGACATGGGAGAAGAAGTGACCACACACCCCAGTGCCTGCTTCTTCCAACCAGGCCCCGCCTCCCAATAGCCTCTCAGTTCTAACCTGGTCCACACACCAGTCCACCATCGAGGTCCCCTTGTGTTCTGATCACCTCATAACAGTGTCACCGTCCACATCAGAGCTGTTTTTGGGGACACTTCATATACAGACTACCACAGGCTGATGGAACAGGCTAGGCCACAGACTAGATGCCTGTCAGCCGCACTGTTCTGGAGGAAGCACTCAGGCGGTCCAGACCTGCGGCCGGGTTCACAGTTGGCCATCCTTTCCAGTGTCCTTCCACAGGACACAGGTGAGGCCGTACGCCTCTCACTAACTGCATATACAAAAACTCGACTGCATGACCCAGTCACCTGCAAAGACCCCCACGTTTCATTTGGCAGGAGGCTTCAGATGTACCGTTGGGGGAACACAAGCGACCAGGCCATAGCAGTGGCCAGGTCTGTACTATCCTGGGTCCTGTCCTCTGCCCAAAGCCTTCCTTGGTTGGGCTTGGAGTCCAAAAACAGCTGCGGAGCTGTTTTCCCACCAGATGGGATGCGGGCCATCATTTCCGCTCCTGTCAATTTCTGAGACCCCTATTAACCGGAAGTGCAGATCCCGCCAGGAGGAAATGCCTGCTACAATGTCAGCTGTGTTTAACCGAAGTCTCTCCTCTCCTTACTTTCTAATTCTCTTCAGCATTTTCCAGACTTCCCTCCTGCCCTGGGTATGTATGAGACATACCTTCACAAATTCTCCCGGTCCTCTGAAGGGAATGGGAGAGGCTGTCAGTGGAAGGAGCTCCTCTTACCTCTGAAACCCACAGAGCTTCACCACGTTGAAGCTTCGACGTGTATGAAAATAAAGTTTTAATTAGAAGGAGCATTTCTCAGCCTCAACCTGGTGCTGGCTGTCTTAACACGGAGATGGAAATAAACTGGCTCTGGCTTCTTGGCAAAGGACCCACTCACTCTGCCTTTTACACACCGAGTCTTGTGGGTTGAGGCGTGGGGTGCAGTTGCATGTGCTGAGTTTCAGAGCCTCTGGCTTCCTGAAACAAGGAAGGGGGAGTTTGGTCCCAGCATAGTGGGTATTGCTATGCAATCTGCTATAGGGCCCATTGATTTTAGCCTACTGTGGTTCAGGAGAAACCACCTTTTTAAATATAACTCAGAGAATGCATGGGAGGGTGGCATGGTATGGAAGGACCCAAGACCATGCCCTCCATCATTCTCCAGCTGCATGGCCCGAGGCAGGCCGCTTACGCTTTTGTGTCTTCATCTGTGAAATATGTACAGCATTATCATTACCATCTTCATAATGGTCATCATAAATGATAGTGCCTGGCACAGGCCTGTTCAATAACTGATGCTCATTATTGCTATCATTAATGGTGCCCACAAGTCCTAGTCTTGGGTCATTGCCAAGGTCTCCCACGATGTTTTCAGGGT
This sequence comes from Pachyuromys duprasi, assembly GCA_028658305.1. Classification (NCBI taxonomy): domain Eukaryota; kingdom Metazoa; phylum Chordata; class Mammalia; order Rodentia; family Muridae; genus Pachyuromys; species Pachyuromys duprasi. The sequence goes on along the minus strand of CM053753.1, from coordinate 100,465,263 downwards.
AGGCTGGCCTTGACTGGGGATGCTTCTGCTGAGGACTGGCAGAGCTTGCAGTTGCCTTTAGCAGATGCACATGGGTGGTGGGTGGGAGTGTCCCTGCATGGCAGCCTGTGTGGTGCACCACCCTTCTGCTGTGGGTATGGTTCCCATGCCTTCCCCCTCCCACCCAAGCCATCACCACACAAACAAAAGAAGCATGCATAGCCTGCCTGGATTTGAACATGTCAGGCTTGTTTGCCCAGGTGACAAGAAGGTCAGATTGTTAGATTTGTGTGCGAGCAGAATTTCTCAAGCTTATGTCATAATCAATACAGATTTGGCCTTTGTCCTGGATCCTGGCTTAGGGTTGCTAGAATATTCTTTGTCTTATATGCTAATGAAATGGTTGGCCTGGTTGGCTTCAGAATACGGCTTGTCTTTAGAGAGACCAAAATGTGTTCAGAGGCTAAAACTATCCCTCCATCCTCTCCTTCAGGGAGGGAGAGAGGCTGGAAATTGGGCTAATCACAATGGCTGATGACTTGTTTATAATGGGACCTCTGAAAGGTCAATGGATAGTGGGGTCCTGGAAGCTCTGGGTGGATGCTGGGAGGGTGATGTCCGGAAAAGGGAAGCCAGCATCCCTTTTTGCTTAACTTATTCTCTCCCCCTCCCGTGCACATATATTCCCTGGCCAGTCCTGAGTTAGATCCTTTTTACTACACCTGTGGCTGTGAGCATTTTTCTTGAGTTCTGCTGAGTGTTCTATTGAGTGTTGAGCCTGAGGTAGGTATGTGATTACCCTTGGACTTTTAGTTGGGTAAGCAGAGGCATGGGCAATCCCTGCACTGACCTTGTATCTTATTTCTGAGGTGTGGCTGAGCCCTTCTCCTCTGAGAATTATCTTATCTCCCCCTCAGCATTTCTGAGCTTGTGGCAGTCAGCTGCTGTTTAGAGTTGGAAAGCTTGTAAGTCCATCGGAAATTCTTCAAGGTTGGTATCAAGTTTCTGTGAGCACAACCAGTTTGTAATGTAAATGGGGTCAGATCCCCCAAGAAAGGAAGGTTCTGGATAGAGCAGAGGCCAGATTAGATTTTATTGTTGCCGGAAAGGGCATGGATGGAGGTTTTCATATTCTTGCCTACCACTTGCCATTTCCTAGAGTGTTCTTCAAGTTGCCAAAGGCCTCCGTGAGATGGACTTGACTTCCTATACTGATCCCTTTAGTCCAGCCACATGATGACTGTTCACCTCTCTTCTGGATGCATCTCTGGGCATGTGTTTCCTTCTCTGCAGCCATCACGTTGGCTCTGTGGCTAGTCAGAGTGTTTTGTAATTTGCTGGTTATATTTCAGCCGTTTAACTGTAGAGCTTTCCATTGATCTGAGAAGAAGTTGTGTCAGCAGTGTGCCAAGGTCCTCTGTTGCTCTGTGAGGTAAGTTAATGCATTGCTTCTTTCTTCCCTTGCTTGGACTTGTGTTTCTAAAGCTGGTCATTTCAAAACACTCAGTTTTCTCAAGCTCTGAAGTCACAAGATGCTGCCTATGGACAGCAAGTCTAGACTGTTGGCTGGTACAAGGAGAGAAGAGAAGGGTAGGAGAAGAAAATGGTGTGAGTGTGGAGTGCTGTTTCCACTATACCCTCTCCTTTGCAGTGACAGCTTGCTGAAGTCTACAGGCCAACAAACACTGGCCACACCGAAGTGGCCGCTGGCCAGGTAGGACTATACTTGAATTACTTCAGAATACTCAGCTTTTCCCTGCATAGTCACCTTGTTTCTCTTGGCTACTCGCAGGTGTGACTGACCTCCATTTGGCTTGGAAAGCCCAGGCCTATTGTAGCCTATATGGCTGTCACCAGCAAGGACCTGGACTACTCCTGCACCTTAGCTGGAGACACCGCTCTCCCTCTCCTTAAGTAACTGTATTCTTAACACTTTCTTTCTTTATTACTTTTCTTGGCACATTTGGGGATTTTGCAAGTGTGTTCAGATGCAAGTACATATTTTTGCATGTGTGTGTGTGTGTGTGTGTGTGTGTGTGCGTGCAGGCCAGAGGTCAACCTGGGTGTCATTCCTCAGGAGCTGTCCATCTTGGGTTTTAAGGTAGGGTCTCTCATGAGAACCTGGAGATTGTCTATTGGGCTAGCATGGCTGGCCGACAAGCCCTAAGGATCCTTCTGCTTCTTCCTCCCAGTTCTGTAATTGCAAGTGTGTGCTCCCACACCTGGCTTTTTGTAGGGGTTCTGGGGGATAAACTGCAGGTTTTTTATGTATGTGTTGCTAGCAGTTTATTCATGGAATCATCTCCTTAGATCCAGGCTTTATTGGAAGAATAAAGGATTTTCTGCTTATAATACCTTAATTGGACTCTTGCTTTCCAGCTTAATAGGACTTAATATACCTGTGTAGCTGGGTGCCTTACTGTATTTTATGTCGTTGTAACAAAATGTCTGACATTTAAGACGTTTAAGCTGGGCACAGTGGCTCCAGTGCTTGGGAGACAAAAGCAGTCGGATCTCGGTGAGTTCAAGGTCACCCTGGTCTACAAAGCTAGTTCCACGTCAGGGCTATATAGAGAAACCCTGTCTGGAAAAACGAACAAAATAAAATAAAACAAAAAAGACAGAAGTTTCTTCAGCTTATGGTTCAGGAGGTTGGGAAGTCCAAGAGTATAAGTTGGCATTGTGGGAGACTAAAATCCTGATTACTTCACCTAGACCTCACATATAGATATCATCAATATATAAACTTGAGAAATAAGTTTCCAACACTTGAAGTTTGGGAGACACATTTACACCTTAGCATCGAGAGAAAAATGTCTTGCATATGGGGTAGGGGGTTATGAGGATGAGACTGTGTGAATGAAGGACACTGTAGGGGTTTGACTGATTAATTAACTGTCTCCTTGCCCTCCTAGATTTTAGAGCCAACTGATGAATTTAACACAAAATTTGGACAGATGGAGTCAAAATATTGAGATTTATTATGGTAAAGTTAGCTGGAGAGCAGGCTTAGAAGTGTGGACCAGATGGGCTTGTCTGCCAGCTTCCTCATGGGCAGGGCTGCCAGAGCAGGGCAGACAAGAGGATGAGGCCCAGCCATGGTCTGCTCCGGAAGACAGAGCTGGGATGTGCTGGGCAGCATGCATTTGGTGCTTTTTTCCAAGGTTGCCTATCATGCTTGCCCTCCTCCCTGGAAGGACAAGTTAGGAGCTGCACCGGGAGAGGTGTTTCTGGAGGACCTGTGTGGCCCTGGCAACAGGGATGGTTTTACATCTTTGGAGTCGTAAAGTCCAGCCCGTATGGTACCACAGGCCAGGGGTAGTGTTTTCTGAGGGCCTTCTCTGTTGCGTACCTCTCTTTTAGCTTCTAGAACTTTGCTGGAAACCTTCCTTAGTCTATAGAAGCATTGCCCTAGATTCTGCCTCTCTCTTTGTATGACAGCCTCCTTGTGTGCCCATGTCCAAATTCCCCTTTATATAAGGGCACCAGTTGTATTGCATTAGGGTGGCACACTACTCCAGTATGACCTTTTAATTATGTCTAAAATAACTCCATTTTCAAATAATGCCACATTCTGAGGCATGCTGGGGATTATGGTATGAGCTTGGGGGGTTGTAAGTAAGCCTGTACCAGAAGTCTATGATTTTTCACTCTCACATGTTAACTTCCCTGTGTATGGGAAGAAGAAAACCTTTTCCTCCTCAGTGTCTGAGGGGTTAGGTATCAGCATCTTGTGAGTACTGAGTGGATTCTCTTCTATGATGGATTAAACCATGTCCTCCTCCTCTCTTCCATCCCTTCCCCTTTTGCGATGCTGAGGCCCTTGAGGACTGTGTTTGGCAATAGGGTCTTTGAGTGAAAATCCAGGCTTTGTGAAATCACAAAAATGGGGCTTGTTCCAGTAGGGATGGTGTCCTTCTAGGCTTCGAGTCTCACCTGTAGCATCTTCTGGTAAGTGTGAGTGGAGGAATGGCTGTGGGAGGAGGAGACTGCAAGTCAAGAGGGAAGACCCGCCACAGAAACCAGCGCCTACAGCGTTTGAATATGGAATTTCTCACTTCCAGGCCTGTTTGCAAACAAGTTCCTCTACTATATTAGTTACTTTTCTTGTTGTTGCAACAAAACTTTGGACATAAGCAACTTAAGGGAGAGTTTCTTGTTGGGCGCAGAGCCTGAAGTTACAATTGCTTGACAGCAGGGTTAGCAGGTGCCACACTGTATCCACAGCTAACAAGTTAGAAATGCTGCTGCTCTGCACACTTCCTCTTATTTAGCCCAGGATGGACTCCCTTAGAATTCTGCCACACACTTAGGGTACGCCTCCCTACTTCAGTCAACTCAGTCTAGAAAAGTGGACATTTTGTACACATTAGTCCAAAAATGGACATTTGGACCAAGGTTTGTCTCCTGGGGTGCTGTAAACTCTGTCAGGCCTACCATCAGTACCGGCCATGGCATCTTGTTTAAGCCACTTGCTTTGTGTTATATTGTGATGTTGACTTGACGCCTGTCCTTCCTTTTGAAGACACTGATCGCAGTCCTGTGTGGTTCCGCCTGACAGCAGTACAGAGTGGATAGTAGTTTCCTGTCAGTGTTCTTCCTCATCCCTTGCCTTCGTTAAATGGGCAGGGTTGTCTGTGGAGAAAGCTAACGTGGTTTGCTCTAAGCCACTTCAGTGGATTAAGCAATGGAACCTGCGGGTAAATCCTAATGCTTTTCAAGCTCACTTGAGTAAATCCTGGGCAAATATATTTAATTCTTTAGTTAAAAATGCAATTTGTAGTGACATGTGAATGTCATTGACTGGCAAAGAAATGAAACAAAGTGGGTCAGTGACACACTGCACTGTTTTGTGACAAATGTAGGTTAACTGATTTAATGGAAAGCTGCAATCTAGGGGTAAGTAGAGTGGAGATGCATAAGCCCTTAAAATCTCCTCTGCAGCGATGCTGGGACAGAATACATGCAATCTAGGCTGAACCTTTCATGAGCTAATTTAGTTTTTGTCCTGCCTAGTTAAAAACCACTGCTTTAATTCAGAGTATACCAAGCACCATGAGCCCTGATGAATAGCTGCTGTTCTGAGTCAGCTGGCAATTGAGTGGGGGCAGCTGGAGGGACAGTGGCCACACGGAGTTGTAGCCATTACTTAAGAGATGAGGGGATGTTCCCAGCTTCTGGCTATTACAAATAAAGCTGCTACGAACATGGTTGAGCAAATGTCCTTATTGTGTACTTGAGCATCTTTTGGATATATGCCTAGGAGTGGTATAGCTGGATCTTGAGGTAGCACAATTCCTAATTGTCTGAGAAGGTGCCAGATTGATTTCCAGAGTGGTTGTACAAGTTTACATTCCCACCAGCGATGAAGGAGGGTTCCCCTTTCTCCATATCCTCTCCAGCATGTGTTGTCACTTGATGTTTTGATCTTAGCCATTCTGTTGGGTGTAAGGTGAAATCTCAGGGTCATTTGGATTTGCATTTCCCTGATGATTAAGGATGTTGAGCATTTCTTTGTTTCTCTGCCATTCAATGTTCCTCAATTGAGAATTGTCTGTTTAGCTCTGTACCCCATTTTTTAATTGGGTTACTTGATTTGTTTAACTTCTTAAATCCTTGATATATTTTGGATATTAGCCCTTTGTCAGATATAGGGTTGGTGAAGATCCTTTCCCAATCTGTAGCTGTTGTTGTGTTCTGACAGTGTCCTTTGCTTTACAGAAGCTTTTCAGTTTCATGAGGTCCCATTTATTGATTGTTGATCTTAGAACCCAGATGTCCCTCAGTTGAGGAATGGATACAGAAATTGTGATACATGTACATGTAGTATTTCATTAATACTATTCAGCAATTAAAAACAAAGAAATCATGAAATTTGCAGGCAAATGGTGGGGTTTAGAAAAGATCATTGTGAGTGAGGTATCCCAGAAGCAGAAAGACACACATGGTACATACTCACTTATAAGTGGATATTAGACATATAATATAGGATAATCATACTAAAATCTGTATACCTAAGGAAGCTAATCAAGAAGTAGGACCCTGGGTAAGATGCTCAATCTTCATTCAGAAAGGCAAACGAGACAGACATCAGAAGAGGGAGAAAACAGGGATCAGTACAGTATCCTATCACAGAGAGCCTCTGAAAGACTCTACCCAGCAGGGTATCAAAATATATACTGAGATTCATAGCCAAACTTTGGTCGGAGTGCAGGGAATCTTATGAAAGAAGGGGAAGACAGAAAGACCTGGAGGAAACAGGAACTCCACAAGGAGAGCAACCCAAAAATCTTGGCACTGGTGTCTTTTCTGAGGTTGATATTCCAAACACGGATCATGCATGGAGATAACTTAGAACCCCTGCACAGAAGTAGCCCGTGGCAGCTCAGTGTCCAAGAGGGTTACCCAATAATAGTAACAGGGACCATCTCTGACATGAACTCATGGGCTGGCTTTTTGATCACCCCCACCTGAGGGGAGAGCAGCCTTATCATTCCACAGAGGAAGACAAAGAAGCCAGTCCTGATGAGACCTGAGAGACTAGGGTCAGATGGAAGGAGGGAGTAGGACCTACCCTGGTTGTACTGGGGGAGGGGCATGGGAGGAGAAGAGGGAGTGGAGAGGGATGGGTCTACAGCTGGGATACAAAGTGAATACACTGTAATTTAAAAAATTTAAAAAAGAGATGAGGGGAGACAAATAGAGTATGTCATGAGACTAGTGGGGAGACAGAGGTAGAAAGGACATCAGGGATGACTCACTGAAAGGTGTGCAGTGAGTTATCTAAGCAGTGAGTTCCTGTAAGGAGTGGTGACTCAGGCAGACAAAATATTGAATTTACCTGCGTGGACATGAGGCATGGGGAGATACCCCTTTTGAGAGATGTTATCCTTCCACGCGCTGTCCCATTGTCCCCTTTCTTTTCAGTCAGTAGCACGGTTCATAGTTTGGGATATAGGCAAAGGACGCACAGCTCACAGCTCCTGTCACCCTCAGCAGCCTGAGACACTCCCCAAGAGTTGTAGGGACCCTGACTCACAAACCAACATTTTTACAATGGTCTTATACACTATTTTGGTGGGGATTGTGGTTCCTGAGGGTTTGGGGGTACTAAACACTATTACAGGGTAAGGTAAGCGTCTAGGCCCTGGGGACTTACAGTGTTCTTACCTGTTTGAGATTCCCAGTGTCTGAGTAAGGAATGAGGCCCTGCTCAGGATCATCTACGTTTACGGGATAACCTTGGATTATCGCTGTTTTGACACAGGAAAGGAAATCTGACCGTGTTTCAGCTTTTGCACCAAGTGTTGTCACGCTGTAGAAATTCTTGCTTCTTGGCTGGGGAGACTCCGGGATGCCGGGCCCTCTTCTCCTAGTCCCGTTCTTCCTGTCTTTTTATGTTGCCTGGACATGCTTGTAAACTGATTTCATCAAGTGAGTGAAAAGGCCTGAACTGTTGTGGTTGGGATTTTCATGTTGTAGTTTCTCCACTTTCAACATGGCAACAACTAGTCTGCAAAAATTTTAAAACTGTAACAGTGGATCACAAACACATGTAAAGCTACTGCTGCCTCCATCATCCATCCCTGTATCCATGCATGCATCCTCCCATCCTGTTGACTCCATTCCCACTTACTCCTCCCTCTTCCCCAACTCACATAGTTTTAACCAAACAAAATCATGGAAATAAATTGTATCATAGACTTTTAAATTTTCTTGAGTCAATTTCTTTCATATTTTAGATAAGACAACTGTTCTCAACAAAGGGACAGCCATTGTTTCTTTGTTCTTTTTTGATGGCTCTGGGCATGGGACCTGGGAACTCACATACTAGGCAAATGCTTTACCATTGAACCAACCCCCCAGTTTATTACAAGATATTTACTGGCCCATGTTGGGACTTGATAGCCTCCAGAACTCAAGGGGAAGGCCTTCTGTCATGGAAGCACCAGTTTTAATATGGCATGGCACATCGCGAGTTGAAGCAACACAAAATCTGCTTGCACATACCACTCTGCTGCCAACCTCAGAGCTCACAACTGGGCTTTGCTTGTGGTATGGCATGGGTTCAACATGCTCCTGCTAGTGAATTTATTGCAGTTGTAGACTTGGCAGTTGCAGATTTACAGAAGTGCACTTCACCATGTCCCCATTAAAGTCATGTTCTTCTCTTATTGTGCAGCTAGCTCTTGCTCTTTATTCAGTCTTTGGTATTTCTGGGTTTCATGCATTTCACTTTGTGCTGGTGAGGTGTAGATGTTATCCCTATGGGATGCCAATGGAAATCCCCAATGAGTGGTACCACCCAGCAGTGTTTATACTGTGGTGTGTTTTCTTAGACATACTGATGGGTTGAAATTTTTCTTCCCTTCTTCTGGGGCTTCTCTAGACTGCCTGGGGACTTTCTGTAGATTTTATGTCTGTGTAAGCACAGGGCTTGGAGGGTGACTTTTTGTGGGTTTTATCTGGGGACTGTGGAAAATGGATGGTAACTATGGAATGGTCCAGAGGACCCCTCTGTATTGTTAGGATGATAGCTCTGTCTCTCCTGGAACTCATTCTGTAGACCAGGCTGACCTCGCAGAGATCTGCCTGCCTCTGCCTTCCAAGTGCTGGGATTAAAGGAATGCAACACCACTGCCTGACAGTCTCTTTAAATTTTACTTTTTTTCATAGCTCATTTTTAAAAACTGTTACAAATAAGGAATAAAGCAAATTCATGGTGAATGAAAAGCCTACATATGTTTTCATAGGACTTAACCAAGCATATGTACATTTTGCTACTTTCTTTAGACAGTGTATCCTTGGCCTAATGTCATGTTTGTTATGTCTAATCTGGAGGTTGTACTTCATATTCCCAGGTACTTCTGGTCACTAGAAAATTAAATTGCACAGTGAATGAGTTACTTTTCTGTTACTATGATAAATACCCTGTAAAAGCAGCTTAAGGAAGAAAGGGTTATTTTGGGTTTTGCCTTCTGACAGATAGACTTCATCATAGTAGAGAAGGCATAGCACTAGTTAGGAAGGCATGGTGGCAGGAGCAGAAAAAGCTGGCTTATCACATTTTCATCCACACAGAAGAAATAGAGAAATGGAACAGTAAGTGGGGCCAGGCTCCACACCTCAAAGCCAGCTCCTACTGATGTACTTCCTCCAGCAAGACCATGCCTCCTAAAGTTCCATAACCTCCCAGCTGGAGCCCAAGTGTTCAGACACCCACACCAATGGGGGCAATTTCACACCAGAGCAGATAGACTTCTAAACCAGGATAGCAAGGGCAGAATCTTAACTTAAAACCTCACCGTGACCTCTCCCCTCAACTGATAACTTTTACCGAGTCTTTCATTTGATTTTTGAAATTGATTTAATATGTGTGCATGCCTGCATTTTTCTCCTTGTACCTGGTGGGTCATGGGGCTCAAATGCAGGTTGTCAGGTTTTGGCAGTAAGCTAGTTCGCTTGCTGAAAGGTCTTGCTGGCTCAACATTTCTTTCTAGATGAGGTAATTCACCTGTCCCCAGGTACTACGTAAGCTGGTCCTTGCTCAGTACGCACAGTAGCTATTGTGAAGACTTTCTAGAGATTCTCTGAGAACATTATGTATCCTTGGCACTAATTCTCTGTGGAGACTGGGCTTCTTGGATGTTGACATAAAGAGTGTTTACATTTCCTGGGAATGACATTGTGTTCCATAATACCAGTCACTTGCCTTCCCAACATTTTCCCATTAAAATGACTTCTTCCATGTACTTGGCTGTTCTGTCCCATCTTCATTATACTCCCTGCTATTCCTGATCTTAAATTAGGAAAAATAAAATTAGTTCTGTTCCCTGTGGTTCTGCATATTTGAAAAGTCAGGGGATGTGTGGATACTGTCCAAGCAATAGTCAGATCAGTTTGTGATCATCTTAAATAAAAAAGTGCATGTGACTTCTTATTTAGGCATTTAGAAGTAGGTTATCTTTCCCAGCTGATGTGGACTAAGTAAATGAGATGTTTGTGATGCAAAGCACAGTTGTGAATTTGAAGAAAGCAATTCCTCTGTTTTATAGTCTTTGGACCCCTCCAGGTTTTAAGTTGTCTGGGTTATAC
>CM053753.1:100427172-100454689 GCA_028658305.1 Pachyuromys duprasi | reverse complement strand
TATATAAGTGAGTATATACCATATGTTTCTTTCTGCTTTTGGGATATACTCTTTTTTTTGAAGTAATTTATTTTTATATTAATCACAGGTTATATATTTTGTATCCCAGCCATAGCCCCCTCCCTCATTCCCTTCCACTCTCCCCATCCTTCCCTCATCTTCTCCCTGCCCCCTCTAAGTCCACTGATAGGGGAGGACCTCACCCCCTTCCATCTGACTCTTATGAGTACTGTGATGGTTAATTGTATGTGTTCGCTTGCCTGGCTGCTGGATGCCCAGATACTTGACCAACCATTCCAGATGTTCTCTAGCAGTGCTTCTGGGTGAGATTTGACAGAGGTGAGAGAATTAGTGAAGCAGCTTGCCCTCTAGTACGGAGGGCTCATGCAGCCAGTTGGAGGCCTGCACGAAATTGGTGGCTGACACCCCACCCCCAGCAGGGACAATGTCTGCTTGAGTGGATCTGGCCTGTCATTTTCTCACTTGCCTTTGGGCTCGGGCTGGAATTAGCCTTGCTCTCCTGAGTCTACAGTTTGCTCATTGCAGATCTTCAGACATGTCAGACTATATAGAATCATAAACTAATTCCTTGTAATAAGTCTCCTGTGTAGACCAAAGTGCATGTGGTCTGGAGATATTTGCATGTAAGTGGTAGGCCTTGTTCCTCCTGAGGACCCTTATGGTGCCCACCCTGGGTGACTGTCCATCTACTCATTGTTCAGGTCGGCAGTCATCTGACCACTGTTCCTGTGGTAACTGCATGATTTTACATTTGCTTTCACTGTTTAGGCAAACAGAAACTCATATTCTCATGCTCTTCCTCTCATTCTAATTTTTGTTTAGTGATGTTATGAAGATTTCTTGGTATTTTTCTTTATCTACTTTCTTCATTGTTTTCCTCCCTCTGTTGGCTTTTTTTACTTTATTTCAGATTCAAAATAGTCCTAATACAATTCATAAATGTGAGAATTGGGACTGGAGGATACAGCCCAGTGGACAGAACATTTGCTATGCAAGCGTGAAGACCTGAGTTTGGCTCCCCAGTATCCATGTAAAAAGCTAGGTGTGGAAGCACCTGCTTCCCACACGCAGGGGCCCGTTGAATTGATCAGCTGGAATTTGGTGAGAGACCTTGTCTCAAAACAATGAAGTGGCAAGCTAATAGAGAAAGACATCTGACATTAACCTCTAGCCTTTGCACATGCATGCACAGGTGTACACATGTTAATACGTTTCCATGCACACACCCACATCCACCTACACCCCTGCACACACATTCATAAAATATAAAGATAACATTGATATCCTTAGTCTTTACATAAGATTTTAGCAAAATGGCCACAGCTCTTCACAAACCCATTTCAGACTCTAGATGGGCGAATAGCATATACAGTGTGGATACACTGAACAAAGGGGTGATTCATATCCTGTGTGGGGCATAGCAGGACAGGGTCAGAGGCACGGGATTTCCTCGAGCCCCTGAGAAAGATGCATACATTACTTACTGATGGGATTTTCCATTTGCTATGTTTGGACCATGACTGACTATAGGTTTCTGGACCCAAGGTGAAACACTTGGTAAGAGAGGATTCCTGTATGTCTTTATTTTATTTGCCTTCACTGTTCCTTTCAGTTCCTATTTAGTCATTGCCTGGTTTTTACTCAGTAATGTCCATAAATACTGCTTTTGCTTACTTAGTCTGTGATGAAATGAAATATTTGATTTAGAGGCTCAGTGTACTCCTTGGAAGAGGTCATGAACGAATCTGAGCACGGGACAGATGGGGATTATGCTTGATGCTTGTGCCTAGAGTGGATGTCTGGATCATGGGGTTCATTTAACCTGAACTTAACCCGACTTCACTAGAAAGCAGCCAGAGGCTTCATTGGTTTTTCAGCTACAGGAATTTCAGTGAGTGTTGGGCTTAAACGACCACATCAAAACCATGAAATCAATGTCCAGTAAGCCCAAGTCTCAGATGCAAGCAATGAAGCCCTAAGAAGCCCTATTAGCCTTTCCTTCTTTCCAGCGGATACCTTCCAACGGAAGGTGGTTAAATTGCTCCTTGGATTTTACAAGGACTTGGAATGTTCCAGGCCTCTTTAGGCGGTCTTTTGGGTGCTGCCAAAATGGCTGCAATTTTGACCAGGTAGGCTGTGATAGGAGTAGCATTTGCTATGATAAAAATTTTATGCAGTCACTAAAGATGTGTGTCCCTCGTGTTGGAATTACAGACACCATTCAAGATAAAGCTTTCCAGATTTGCAGGATTATCTATCTACTACAAAGTTGTACCTTACATGAAGGAGCCCTACAGAGCAAACTCTGCTCCCTCTTCAGCAAAACCAAGGGGAATGTAATACTAGTTAACCAATAGTTAAAGAACATTCTAGAAGACTCTTCAATAAACAAAGTAGGTCTACAGAATGCTAAGCCAGTTGGGGCATAGTAACATAGTGGTTCTGGATTCTTCTTTTTAAAGAAAACAACAAGCAGCCAACAAATAAATATCCCCTCCCTTGCGAAAACAGAAGATACGACTTGGAGGTCTAATATCTTGGTCTAGGTTGAGAATTACTTACTGTTGCAGAACTTGTTAGCTGTGGCACTCGATGTTTCTTTCCTGAAGCTGGTAACATTTCCTACAGAACACACCATATTCCTCACTGGTCTCGAGGCTGCGTGTAGCAGTAGTGGTTGTCTGAGTATTTTCTTGCTTCTGAGAAAAGGATGCTGAGTTGGTGGTGGTTTGGGGTTTAGGGGTAGGAGGTGGTGGTTGCTGACCTGCTGGCTTGACCTCCCCATCACTGTTGGCTGACATGATACATAGACCAGTATCACTTTTCTCAAGATGGTGGAGTGCACTTTTCTCTCCCCCGCCTTACCGGGAGAGAAAATACGAAATTAATAATGTAGCCATTAGTCATTTTTACCTTTTTTTTTTTTCCTGGTAAATCCCCAGAGCACAAGTATGGAATTTGTCAGATGAGGAACTCTATATTTTTAAGGTGTCATGGCACTTGGGATATTTCATTCCTTCTTTGAAATGTAATGCACTAAGAATATGTAGAAGAGTTTAGTGGACTTTTACTGATGTGTTTTAATGTGTTGCTGTTTTCCTGTGTGGTTGAAGACTCCCTCAGGGCTACCTTAACCACAACAGCAAAGCCAGTGCAAATGAAGTAGTTTTGGTGCCACCACGTAAGAGTGGATTAAGAGTTGTGGGCTGACTGCTTTTGTAGCCTCCACGTCACAGCTTATCCCTAGAGCTGTTCATAGAAACACAAGTCTGGTTGCTGGGAGCTTACAGAGGTTAAGAACTGATTTTCATGAAGTTTTTCATGTAATGAAATCTCATCAATTCCTAGTCTCTTGGCTGTTTTCACTTGAGACTGAGGAGGGTCCAACCATGAACAGCTTAGAAAGCCTGTGGTTTTGCCTTGGCTTCTTTTTGGCTTGTGGGAGGCCGCATCCCGTGAGGTCCGGCTTTTATGAAATCTGTTCTAAATGACTTGAATGGGAGCCAGTGCTGTCTGATGGTTTCTATTATGTAACCAGTCAGATTTATGTTGCATACAATGAATTTCAAATCCCAGTTTTTTCTTTAGGGGGATTTCAAAGAGGGATAGCTTCCTGGAGAATGAAAATTTGGAAAGTCACCATAGTTCAAGACTCACTATAGAAACCACAGCCATAAAATATGATCGTTTGGTCCCTAATGAACATCAGAAATGTTTCTGAAGCTGAGATTGAAAACCGATGGACCCTAGGAGTCTGATAGTGGAGGGCGCCTGATGCAGTAGTGCACGGTGGTGGGGCAGGTGACGTCTTTTCTTTTTGTTTTATGTATTTATTTATTATGGTTCGTGTGTGTGTGTGTGTGTGTGTGTGTGTGCCAGGGCATACCATGGGCAACATGAACTTGCAGGAGTCAATCCTCCTCCCCCACATGTGGGATTGGTTACCAGACTTCACAGAAGCACCTTTATACACTTACGCATTTCTCCAGGTTAAGTGAGTTTTCTGGTGATGGCATCTAAACTGGTCCTCTGGGTTGGCGTGGTGGTCCGGTGGGTAAAGGCGCTTGCTGTCTATGCCTGCGAAACTAAGTTCCTGGGACTCAGGCAACTGGACGGAGAGAACTGATTCCACAGTTACCTTCTGATCTCCACATGCGTAGTTTAGCTCATGCTCCACCCCTACCACTAAATTATAAACATTTATTTAAAAAAAACACAACCCTAAAGCACAGCGGTGAGTGTGTATTGGGCTGTAAAGGCAGTAGCCAGTTCTAAGGAGCTTTGTGGGCTATGGCATAGCTTTGGCTTTCTGAGGTAATTGCTCCTCCTGGTTTCATAGTATCTGCAGAGCAGACCCTGAAATGCCTGTTCATTATCTTTTGTCTGTTAGGAGAAGATCTAATTATTCCCAGTGGCCAGAAGTAGTTAGGGCGTGCACAGGCCTGACTGTGCCCTTACGGGGCTCTTGATAACCTTTTCCACAGAGTTAGATGAAACAGGAGTGTCCATGGCTTCTATCTTTTAGTCAGTTGTGATTTCTGCTGTCACTGTCCCAGAGCAGGCAAAGGTGACTGTCAGTCCTGGGAGCAGGTAAGGATGAGATGTGTTTGAGTTTGGGTTTGGATACCTCAGTTCATTGCAACACTGAGTCAAAGCCCATGGGTCACTGGTAGCTTCTTCAAGGCATGGAGTGTTCATATTCGTGTGTGGTGAGGGGTCCGAATTCAGTCACATTATCTTCCTTCCTAAATGCTAATGAGCTTGTCAAAATGAAAACTCTCAGGACACATCTTCACAGAGACTCTCTCCTTGACCACATTAGAATCAAGCTCCTGTGTGTCCCTGTTTGCCAGTAGGCTGCGACATTGACCCAGGCCTCTCATTCTCTGCCCTGTCCCAATCTTAGCAAAGAATCCTGCAGTGTTGCCCACTCTACCCTACTTGATAGCGATCAAGTTTGATCAGCTCATCTTTGACCTTAAAACACAGTTTTTAGCAATTCCTAACAGAAATTAGGCCACTTGGGCAAGAGTCCTGTAAAAGAGACTTTTATTGTCCTGTTTCAGTTATTGTCTGGGAGGATTATGCCTTCTTCTGCTAACATAGGCCTAGTCCTGGAAGCTTCTTGCCTCCATACAATCTAACCTAGTCCTAGAATGTTTTCAGCCTCTGAGACTTACTACCTATAAGCTCACCCTTTTCTTGTTCTTACTGAGCTCTGGGCTGGCTGGTTCAACTCAGCTGTTCTGGCTCAAACTTCTCTCCCAGCTGACTTATTCAATTTGGCCTTTCTCTCTGAGCTTCTCAATTGCTCTGCTTGGCCTCAGACTAACTCCCAACAATCTAACCTTCAGGGTCCTTCCCATTCTCTGGCTCATTCGATCTTTACCTGAATTCTCTCTCTGCAACCTGTCTCTCAATTACTGTCCCGGTACTACCATATAGGGACCTAAGCTTTTCTTTGCCTGAAACTTGCTCTACACCAGGCTGTCCTCAAACTCAAATCTACTTGCTTTTGTGTCTTGAATAAAAGGCGTGTTTGTATTCTAGCCAGATCAACAGACCTAGAAGGTCTTTGGATGTGATCTCTTGCCAGAGCAGCCAAGTTCTAAATTAAAGTTCCTCTATGGAGTCCTCTGACTCTTCACGTGTCCTTTTAGTTATCCTCTGTGTACGCTGTCCCTTGTTGGTAAATCCCCGCTCACTCTTGCTCGACTGAGCTAATCTTACCCGTTTCCCCCAAACGAAACCTTGTATTTTATATCTTTTAGGATTATTTTTTCTTTAGGAAAATCTATGTTCTTTATTGGTATGCCCGAAGTAACACCCTGTGCATTTATTAGGAAAACAGAAAGTCCTAAATTAAAGTCCAAAATACATTGGCCTAACTGAAACAGTTTTTTTGTTTTGTTTTGTTTAGTTTAGTTTTTTAAATATCAAGTTGTCTCCTAAGTGATAATTTTGGAACCCAGGTTCTTTCCGTATTTGGCTCTGCCATGTTAAATCTGTGCTCCAAGTTCACCGTATATGTTCTGTTACCTCGAGATTAGTCACAGGATTCCCAGCCTGTTATATATAGGCTGGGAAATTTAGGTTAGAGTGCTGTTGGTTATTTTATGAATCTTGCATTGTAAGCAAGTATCAATCTTGTGATTAAGGGATTAGTACTTCAACAATACCTTAGTCAGTCCTTTGTGTCCTGTTTTCAGTGCCCTTCAACTGTGACGCTCTATGCATGTGATATGCTGATTTTTATTTTATTTTTTTTTAGCCCTGACAAAATTGAGCAACTCCTTCCATACTGAAAAGAGAAGTTGAGCAAAGAAATTACATTGAGTTTCTGCCCTTATCCTGAGTTTGCAAAGGCATGGTGACCTGTGCAGGCTGCTGATAAGGTGGTCAGTGGCACCATGTGGTCATGTTGCAACTTTTCTGCTTCAGTAAGATAGTGACTGTCTTACAAATTTTTAACAGACTCTTGATGGCCTTATGGTGCTTCATGCCTTGGTGCTTCCCAGGGTTCTTGAAACTAAAATATTGGTACAGGAAACACCAGTGTCTCTTTCCTTAGTTCTAACCCCAGTAAACGGTTGACAATTTCATTGTCTCTTGAAGCTTGTTGAAAACATAAGAATTTTAAAGTTCCTCTGCTTAGAGTCATTGTTCTGGGACCAGGGCAGCTCTGATGGTATTTGTTACTCACTTTCTACCTTCCCTCCAGATAGGCTTCTCTGTAGCCCTGGCTGTTCTGGAACTCGCTCTGTAGGCTAGGCTATTCTTGAACTTAGAGATCCGCCTGCCTCTGCCTCCTGAGTGCTGGGATTAAAGGTGTGTGCCACCATACCTGACTTGTTACTCGCTTTTAAATTTCATCAATTGATCAGTTGTGTGTGTGCGTGGGCACGCTCAGGTGCGCATATGCCACACGTGTGTGGAGTGCAGAGGATGACTCTGGGGAGCTGGTTCTGGATCCCACCCTGTGGGATCTGGGCCTGGAACTTAGGTTCTCAGCCTGTGAGCAAGCACCGCAGCTCACTGAGCCATCTTACAGGCCCAGTTGTTTACTTCTCAAGCAAGGATTGGGTTCATTTGGTTTCAAGAGTGGAGCTGAATGCAGACATGTGGAGTGGTGAGGGAGGGGGTTCAGCCTATTGGTTTTCTTTGTTTCCAAAGGGCTGAGAATAATTTGGACCTATGGAAGATAGGATTTGAGCAAATTGCAGGTAAAGGGAAAACAATAGTGGGTTGTGACTACAGAGCCTTTTCCTGAGACTTTTCTTAAGCTTCTGACTAATAGTGCCTGTTGCTAAGCTACTGACAAATATGGTACATTGAATGTGGTAGATGCTACATTGAATGGGGCTCAGCTGTTAAGTAATGGTGGTTGTAGAATCCTAACTGTGTATAGTTCCTGTCACTGTCTCCTTTCTTCCTCTTAATGACATCAGGAGGTGTAAATACTACCTTATCTCCATTTTATCCAGTGGGGGAAACTGAAGCACAGAGAAGAGTCTGTTGCACGTGGTCAAGTCCCTGCAGCCGACCTGAATGGTGAGGGTTTTGTCCCACTGCAGGTCTGGTTGGCCCTGCTTTAGCTGTTGCTTTCTTGGACAAGTCCGTCAGGGAGAGAGACACTCTGTTCTTTCCTTACATGTAGATTACATGTCTTGGAGGTAACGGCTTCTGCCTTCCTGCATGGTAATTATGGTTTCTGGATTAGCACTCTGTGCTGCCCGCTCTGTGAGGATGTGGGTGCTCTTTTTCTTCGTTCTCTTTGATGGTGTACTGTGCATGCAGATAAAACAGGGAGCTTCTGCATATTAATGACTTGTCAACTGCCGTTTCTTTTGGGGATCTTTTCATAGTATATTACCAGTCAGATGTATTTTAAATAACTGTATGCTTTGAAAGTTTGTGGCCCTCTTCTTGCCTGGTCAAGGGAAGATGTTTTGGGTATCACTGAGGCCAAGTTTATGTTCAGTCTGGATGCTCACCCCATTTCTGTCCAGCTGTTTCATAGGAGTTGATGGAGATAGCACATGACTTGGGTGGGTGCTGTTTGCTCTATAGAGGTCACACAGTGAGAGTGTGGTCCCACAGTGATGGTTTTGGGAGGTAATGTAGAACCTGTAAGTTGGAGGTGGTTTTTAGGTTGGTTGGGGTACCTCTGAATTATATTATCCCTCAGTTGAAGGAACTGAGTTGTCCTTACTTCTTCACGTCAGGGTTCTGCTGGGATTATCAGGGACCAGACATATGGTATTGCCATGTCTTGATCTTCAAACCACTAGAACTGTGAGATAAATAAACCTTTTTTTAATCTTTGTTTTTTTCTTTGGTTGGTATGTGCCCAGATTAAACTCAGGGCCTGACACATGGTAGGCAAGTGTTTAAGCACTGAGCCAGCTGGAGCCTCTCTTTGCAAAGGTAGCCGGATTGGGGTTTGACTATCGTCACTCAGCCCTGACTGTTACTTACTCTTCTCCCCATCATGGCTGACAACACCCCAACTATTGTACTTTTCCTTGGACATGGCATCAGGTTAGTTGACATATTGGTTTGAAGTTAATTTTTATAAATGACTCTATTTTTTGTCTTAAGTGAGCAATCTACATAGACTTTCTCAACTGGAGAATAGGGCATTGCTATTGTGGAGTTGTTCCTCTACACAGTTGATTGACACTAGAGGGAGGAGGCTTGGGTGCTTATCTTCATGTTCTTGGGAGTCTTGGTGGTCATTCTCCATGGTCTGCCCAGGCCAATCTAAATATTAAGAGTGTCTAAATTCAGAAAAAAAAAATCATGGTGGCTGGTTCTTTTAGCCAGGATACCTTATTCATTTACCATTTATAGATGGTCATGATTTTTGATGGTTCTGCAATAGGAATATCTATTTACTTATTTATTATCAATCTGTTTATCTCTGTCTGTCTGTCTGTCTGTCTGTCTGTCGTAATGATAGTGAACAAATAATAGGAATCCAGTAGGAATCATCCTTGTGCTTTTGACTGTTTCTTTTCCTGAGCTAGTAGTGCATCTTCTCAATTTCTCTCTTGATTCTGAGCAGCAGCAGTGAGCTGCAGTTCCCAATTAGGCCCACAGTCACGAGAGGAAACAGCTGGTACTCTACAGAACGCTGTGTTGCTAAGCAACACTATCTGGTAGATGGGGGAATCAAGTACATTTTTAACTTATGTTTTTGACTAATTACATCTTAGACATTTTCTTTATTTTGTGTGTGCATGTGTGAGTCCATGGTTGGGCACCTGCTACGGTGTGGTTGTAGTCACAGAACAATATGTGGGAGCCGGTTCTCCTTGCATCGTATGGATCCCAGGGATTGAACTCGGGTCCTCAGGCAGCAAGTCCCTTTACCTGCAGAGCCATCTTGCTGGCCTAGGAGTAGGTTGAACTTATGATTGATTTCACAGGATCTGGGCACAGTATGATTTGAGGACTGTCTGTAGTTAATTCAGGGGTTCTTTATTGTGTGCCTACAGAGTGCCAGGCTAGGAGCTACTTGTCAAGGAAGCTCTCTGGCCGCAGAGCAGCAGAGAACCAGGAAGTCAGCCCTGCTCAGTGTCTTGCTGGAGAGTCCTAGTGTTGTCACCTAGAGCCTGTCCACAGGACTCCGGTGCCGTTAGGAGAGGATGTGGGGAAGATGCCACAGACTCTCACTAGGTGGGCTGCAGCTGTAGTTAGTGAGCACTAACTATTAGAAGCAAGGAGGCAAGTATGGTGGCACAGGCCTTTAGTCCCTGTGGAGGCTGTGAGTTCAAGGCCAGCCAGGTCTACACAGTGAGTTCCAGGACAGCCAGGGCTATATTTTGTGAGACCCTGTATCAAAAAAACCAAATGAAAAAAAAATAGGGGGTCAAGGAAATCAGATTCATCAGTAGAAAACTGATTCCAAGAGTTTCCATTTGGCATCAAATAGGCGGCTGTTTTGGCAACTGTCTTCCGAGTGCTGCTGTCAAATGTGGGGTGGCAGGCCACGGATTGCCGTTCTGACCATGTGGCTCTGGGCCACCACAGGGTGTGTGGATGCCTCTTCTCACCTCGTATCCCCGAGGCCTGGCCGTGAGGACATTGGCTCAGTTGCAGGCAGAGCCATTGTTTCCTGCCTATGGGGAACCAATGTCTCATGCTACAGGTTGTTCTGTGTTTGAAAGGCTTTCTGGCCTACATCATGTCTTAATTGTCTCTGTAGGACGTGCATCTGACCCTTACTCATCTTGGCTGAATATGGAGGTATGAGAAAATATTTTAGAGAACATCATTAATGTTAAAAATTTTTTGAGAAAAAGGTTTGGACAGTTAGAAACACTAAGCTTTGCTTACCTAGTGATTTTATATCTGAGGAATAGAACGCTCCTGGCACCCTTTGATCAGCCACCACATCTGTCAGTTCAAAATATAAGTCAATTATCACCTTTGTCTTAAAGTGTGATTGAAGTCTCTCTTCTTAGCTGTCAGGGGATCAGCTCATTCTTTATTTATTTGTTTGTTTGTTTGCTGTCCCTTTTTGTTCTGAGAAACTGTTCTAAAAGAATAGCCCAGCTTGTTTTTTGTCTGTCTGTTTGCCTGCCTGCTGCCCTTTTTTTTTTTTTTTTTGTGCTGAGAAATTGTTCTAAAAGAATGGCTAGGCTTTCCAGAGTTTGGGATGCCTTACCATGTCCCTGAGTGGTTAGGATGGACTGTGACATGTAAGACACAGTTGCAGCTGATGTTGCAATCAACCGACTCAGTCTATTTTCAGAAGTTGGGTTGGGCGGGAAACTGACACATTTGTTTTCCTTCTCCATACGCCCAGTTTGCACCGTCTAATCGCTTGGATGTTAATTTGGGATTACAGCACATTTCAGAAGATTTTGGTTTTAAAGAGCAAAGTAAATGTAGTTCTTATGCAGAGTCCCCAGTGAGACCAGTAACTGTAAGTGATGGTGCTCTCCCTGATAAAGACTTTCTTGTTTTGTAGAGGCCAAGGTCAAATCTCAAAGATCTGTTGGCTTTCTGACAACTTCTCCAGAAGTTACTGCTTCCTTGCTTACCTACCTACCTGGCGGGGTTTGAGAGTTCCAAAGAGAACCAGAAAGGAAGACTCTAAGGACTTAATTCAGTGTTGGATGAAGCCTAGCTTGTGGTGTGTGTTTCTCCGGAACCCTCAGCTGACATCTTTATGTGACGAGGCTGAGGTGTCATTTGTTCCTCCCTGTGGATCCCGGCAGATCACTGTCATTCCTTAGTGACAGGAGGAACTGAGACAAGTTAAAATCTGATCCCATGATACAGATTTAAAGCTTCCCACGGCTTAACCCCAAATTCTTTCCTGGCCCTATCACCCATCACACATTATGTTTCGGCTGTCAGGCAGGAATATGCTGCAGGGATATCGCCTCTGTTCCTACTGTTTCTCCAGAGAATACCCCTCAGCTCCCTCTCTCAAGCTTTTCATGTTGGTGTGCCCTCCTGCCTAGACAAGTGGAATGGCATCTTGCCTCTCTTCTTCCAGCTTTTCTCACAAGTAGTTGGAGGGTCCACCTGGGAAGGCGGTGCTCACTGTGATGGGAAGGTCATTTGCAAACCTTGAAGTGCCTTGCTTGTGGAAGGAGAAGAGGAGGGGCAGCATAGGGAATATAAGAGTGGATTTGGGGAAAGGATTCTAGTTTTTACCAGATAGAAGCTGGGAATAAAATGCTAGCCAGCCACGTCCTCTCTGTTTCTTCTTTTTCTGCCTTTATTTGCCCTAGCCTGCAGTTGCAGAGAGTGATGCTTCTATGTAATGCAAAGAGCTTTCATAAAGATTCTATATGAAAAAGGGGGACCAGGTTCATGACATTTTTTTTTCTGTGTTCATTGGGGTTCCCTGGTTTCATAGGGGCTTGACCCGCGTGTAAGAAGTGTGTGTGCCTATTCTACTGTGGTGCATGTTAGTGATATGAGCTGTATGCTAATTTGTGACCTGTGTGTTCATTTCAGCAAGTGCAATAAAAACAGCTTCAAAATGATGGGGTTGTCTCTGACGGTCCTGAGCTCAGGGTATGCAGTGGTCCTGCGATGTAGGGATGAAGGCCTCCCCTTTAAGATAAGTCTCATGAACCAGTTCAGGGATTCTTACAGTAGCTGCAGAAGCATCTAGCAGCTTTCTGGTAGTATAACTTCCTAGTTCCACTGCAGACCCTGATCGAGAACTCTAGGGTGGGGCCCAGCAGCCTGAATCCTTTCTCCTTGCTCAATGAGCAATCGAAACTTTAAGAAGATCTCCAGCTGGAGAGAGATGCGCTCCATCTATGTTAGAACCGCAGAGTGTGTGCCTGTGTGTCAGCATCCCTGGGTACCTGGGGAAGTGAAGTCTAAGCAGTGAGATCGGCCAGGTGTGAAGGAGGTCTTCAGTGATGAGTGCTGGCTCTGTAGGTGGATAAGCTGTGGGGAGGGAAAGGAGTTGGTAAGGGCCCCACGCATGCTGAGTGCTGGGGTACTAAGCAACGAAAGGACTTGTCCCTCAGCGTCACAGTGGTTGCTACTGTCCTTTTATCCTTATTACCGTCATTCCTATGTCAGGGTTAACAATGAGCGGCGCTGCTGAGACAGTGGCCAGGCGCACCGAGACATCTGACTTTGCTCCTGGAAAGTAACTAGAGGATGTCTTAAGTGAAGTATACTCAGCTGTTTGATACACAAAGAAAACCACAGGATTCTCTTTAGATTAGGGGGAAATATTTTGTAATATCTTGAAAATCAAAGGTGAGACTAGAAGAGTAAAGTGAATTACAGAACAAACATAGAATTTAATTCTTACAATTTTCTGATAATTCTGAAAAAGTTTTAATTTGTCAAAAAATGCATTTATAAAAATCAAGAGAAAAAAATTAAGTAAAAAAAAGGAAGCAACAAAAGCAAACACACTTTAATGTAGTCTGTGCTGTCATTGAATTTTCAGGTGTATTGTAGTATTATGTTTTTTTCTTTGTCTGGTTTTTGTTATAGTTACTTAATGCATACATTTAAACAATTGTTTGATATTTGCCCTCATCTAAGGGAGAACTAATTGCGTAGCAGTACTCTTTGGTGGCTTGTACACATCCATTTTAACATGTTCCCTATACAATGGAGGCTGCACCAGGCTTTACTTAATTCTCAGTTAAGCATCAGCTCGAGTTGGTGAAGGACTTGAAACAAGATTTATTTGTGCAGACTGAGCCATGGCAGACACTGAAGAAGTCTGTGGAAGTCTGTGATTGTTTGAATAGGAGTGGCCCCCACAGACCCATGTGTTTGAGTGTTTGACCTATAGTGTGTGGAGGAAGTATGTCATTGGGGACCAGATTTGAGGTCTCATATATTCAGGTTATTCCCAGTGTGGCTCACAGTCTCCTGCTGTCTGTGGGTCAAGATGTAGAACTCTCAGCAACTTCTCCAGCACTGTGACTACCTGGGTGCTGTCATGTTTCCCACCATGATGATAATGGACTAACCCTCTGAAAGTGTTTAAGTGTTTTCTTTTATAATGCAGACCTGCTGTGGTCACTGTTTCTTCACAACAGTAGCAGTCCTATCTAAGACAAAGGCCGTTGTTTCTACCGTTGCCTGGGCCAGTGTTAGGAGTGAAACCCACAGGTTTTCCACCTCCCACTCACACAACCAGGGGTGATGGCAGAAGACCCCACACCTGCCCTTTTGTCTGAACAATGCTGAGTTGTGGAACCCTTCAGATTTTGTTGCACCATACTCTAACTCAATCCCAACTGCTTTCTCCTGGTGTCCCCTTTGGGGTCTTACCTTTCTAGAGAGGGAGCTGGGGGAACATGGGTCTCACTGAGCTATAATGACATGGCATGAAATCCGCAGGGTGTATATCCCACACTGCTCTCCGCTCTGAAGCACTGCGGCCTGCGTGTGTTTCCATGTACAAATAACTCTAACTTTGGAGCCATTTCCTTAGCATAGGTCCAGGTCATGAGAAGGGTATTAAAAGACGGTCCTTAATGTGGCTACCTCCTAGCAAACCCTCTGTAAAAGAAAAATCCTTTGGACAGACCATCCAGCGAATCTTTGGCAACTCCAAATATCATTACGCATTGTAAAGTCAGATGCCTCCCAGCTTATACTTGGATGAGTGCAGATAAATCCATTTTGCAGTTGGGAGCTTTTCCACAGAAATAGCTTTTCCACCAAAGCTGAGTATGAGAGAACTTGTCCCACAGCCACAGACAAGCACTGTATTCTTCCCCTTTAAAATTCATGACCTTACCATTTGATTTATGCTGTCCTTTAACATGAGGGACGAGTGTGTAAGTGAGTGTGTGTGTGTGTGTGTGTGTGAGTATGTTTAATTAAATTGAGAATGTTGTGGAATGTGTGTGAGCCAACCCTTGAGGGAGTCGTTTACTACATTTCATAAGAGATAAGTTACTGTGCCCTATTGTGGGCACTTACTAATGAGGACAGTAAAATGAAAATGCTAGTTAGTTCACATACAACAAACACATGTAAGCACAAAAATTGAGAGTATTATTAAAACCACTGTGAAAGTTACAAGTTCATTTAATAGCAGAATTTAGGATATTTTTAAATTTATTTTTTGGGGGGTTTGGGTGTGCTCTCACTTGTTCTACAGTACTGAGCCATGTTGTCAGCCCTTGGGATGATTTTCACTACAGAGAGCCAGTTTTCAGCTTTTCTCTTAAACCTTGCCAAGCATGTGTGTAACCTTCATTGTGAGAACATGTTGTGTATTTTAATTTAGTCTGTATATTTTCCTCTGGAACCTGGGGCCTGGTAGTTGCAGGCTTTGGCCCTTTACAATTCTCTGTTTTCTCCTTTCATGCTGATGACCTTTCTAGGTGATTTTTCACTAGGACTTCATGGATATGAGGTTAGAAGAGCCTAGTCAGTTTTGTGTCAACTTGACACAAGTTAGAATATCTGAAAGAAGGGAGACTCAACTGAGAAAATGGCTCCATAAGATCCAGCTATAGGGCAATTTATTAATTAGTGGTTGATGAGGGTGCGCCCTGCCCATTGTGGGTGGGGCCATTCCTGGCCTGGTCTTATCTGGATTCTGAGAAAGCAGGTTGAGCAAGCCATGGGGAAGAAGCCAATAAGCAGGATGCTTCCATAGCCTCTGCATCAGCTCCTGCTTCTAGGTTCCTGGCCTGCATGAGTTCCTTCCTCCCCAAGTTGCTTTGGTCGTAGTAGTTTTTCACAGCAATAGTCACCCTAACTAAGGCACCCTGGCTGTGGGGAGTGTGTGCTCAGGCAATGTTGCTGTGTGGTTTTGCTAGTAAGACTTGTCAAAGGACTTGATAAAGTCATGAGTCCGCTATAAAACAAGTGGCTCTGCTGTCCGAGCTTCAGGTCTTCTGTGATGTCTCCTCTGGAACTGAATCTCACGAACTGGTTCTCATGTGGTTCCTTTTTTTTTTCCTTTTCTTTTCTTTTTTTTCACTACAGAGTGACACAACCAACACATTGACCCAGTGTTAACTATATAGACAAAGTCATGGTCCCCTCCTTGGGTGGTCTTAGTCACATTAAAAAAATAATTTAGGAGCTGGGGAGATGGCTCAGTGGTAAAGAGCACTGTTTTATTTTTCCAGAAGTCCTGAGTTCAATTCCCAGCAACCACATGGTGGCTCCCAACCATCTATACTGGGATCTGATGTCCTCTTCTGGTGTGCAGTTAGAACATTCATCTACGTAAAACAAACACATAAATGTTTAAAAAAAAAGAATTAAAAAATAATTTAATAATGGATTCAAATGGAAGCTCAAGGACATTTTCATTAGAGTTTAGAAAGACTCCCCCAACCCCCACCCAGGCTAGCAGAGTAGTAAATCTCAGCAGCTCTGGGAGGAGGGGAAGAGAGAAAGAGAGAAACTCAAGGCATGAGTTGTGTGGGAAGAACAGCATGGAGGTCAGAGTATGGTGGTTCAGCATCTACATGGTAGGGAGGGAGGTTCCACAGAAGAGAAAGCCTGAAGCGTGCAGGGAAAGCATGCTCGGAAAGGGGGAAGAAAGAAGAAGAAAGGTCACAGTTTTCTGAATAATCTAGAAAAGTATAGTATCTTATTAGAAGACTGTTCCTCATATGTTTTAGCATGGCTTAAACATGTTGAGCTTGCCTTCTGGATTGGGGTTGGGGCTTGATCCCTTTGCCAGTGATTGGTCTGGCCCAACTGAAAGGTTAGGTATTAGTCCAGTTCAGAGATTCTGTTCTCTTGACCATAAGGAATTTTCTCTTAATGGGCCTTTATTGCTACTCTGCTATTAACATAAATCAAGCTTACATCTTGATAAGCTATAATGAAAATCTGCTGAGTATGTTTTGTAACCCAACCTAAAACAAGCTGAAATTTATTGGCTTGGGATTGTGTGCTGAGCTTATTAAAAATGGAGTGGTTTCCAGTAGCCCAGGCCTGTGAATGTGGCTGCTTCCTGAGGACACTGATTTAAAAATTTTAAAAGATTATTATTATTTTAGTTAACGTATGTGCCTGTGTGTGCACACACATGCCATAGTGTGCATGTGGTGGTCAGAGGACAGGTGTTTAGGAGTTGGTACTCTTTAGTATGGGCTCCAGGGATCAAATGCTGGCAGCTTTCATATATAGAAAATAGTCTCATGCTGTATCTCTGTTAGGGGACAAATTAAATAATGACGATTAGGTGCACAACAGATCTTGTATGAAAGAGGTTTATTAGATGGAGATGAAGAGAGGAAAGAGAAAGGGGAGAGCAGGACATGATGGGGGGGAAAGAGAGATGGAGTGCCCCGATAGAGAAAAGGGAGAGGACAAGAGGAGGACCACATGGCAGGCTGGTCCCTTTAAGGAAGAAGGTAACCACGCCTTACAGGTGTGGCCACCTGGCCAGCACATATGATGATATCACAGTTGCTAGGCAACCCAGGAGCAAGTTAGGTTCCAAAATACTAACAATCTCTATCTGGCCTGGAACACACTGTATAGCTCACACCTACACTGCTGTCAGATTCATGGCAGTCTGGGGGTCACAGATGTGAGCCTCTACTCCTGGCTCTCAGGGAAAGGATTCTGCATAGTTCTTTTCAGACAGCTCAGAAATGTCAGTTTGTGGTCCCTTGTACCTGTGTTGTGCCGATGTGCCCTGGCTCTTTTTACAAATGCACAGCTTCAAGCCGCTTTGGAGTAACCACACCAGAATTATCACTTTCACTGGCCTCCCAATTCTCAGGTGCACTCAGTCTGATAAGCTGTCTGACCTGCTGTGTGCTCAATGTCAGACATCTTTTGTCACGGCTCACCCACCACCTGGTGGGGTTTTGTTTTGGGAAGGCCTGTGGTCTCCATTTTATTGATCTGTGTACCAGTTAGGCTTGCTGAGCGTCATTAACATTCCCCACATTCTTTAGAAGCTGTGACCAGGGCTCCATGGTGAAGCTTGGCTCAGTAGACCCTGCTGTTTCTCACCACTTGCTGTAGTAAGGGGTTGCATTGGCCAGGTCTTTGGGAGTTAAGCAACTTGAATTCGGATCATTAAAAAAAATCAGTTTATTTTTAGTCGTGATAAAATATGTGTAACAGAAAGTTCATGTTGGAGCCATTGTTTCAAAGGGCACAGAGTGGTAGTGTTAATACATTTACATTGTGGGAGGGACAGTCCCCAGCACACTCAGCATTTTCTAAATCTGAAAGTGTCTCTTCAATATTAGCTCTTTCCACTTTCTGTCCCGTGGATCTAGAGACCTCAGAGAAGTGGAACCTCAGGCTGGCTTATACTGTTTAGTATAATGATGTGAGCACCATCCATGTCTTCAGATGTGCTAAATAGAATTCCCTAACTTTGCCGAACTCAGGCTGGTGTAGGCACGTACCCCTTCTTTTCACAGCTGCTCTGCCAGGCTGTTTGGGCCCCGTCCGCTGGCTGCTGTGAGTCCTGGCACCAATGGCGAGTTGGAGCTGGCTGCTGTGAGTCCTGGCACCAATGGCGAGTTGGATCTTAAGCTCCAGCTGACTGTCTTACACAAGTCACTAAACCTGTAGGTGTCAGTCTCCGTTTCTTCTCAGAGAAGTTTTGCAGCACATGCAAGATCCTGTGTTTGATCTACAACACCCCTATGTTTTCCTAAAGCAAGTAAACAAATGAACAAACTTAAACCACTTAAACCAGCTGTCCCCAGCATTTCCTAGTTGTTAGGTTATTAGATAAAATAAAATCTGGGGCTGAGCAAGTTAGTGATTCATAGTGGATAGGACATGGGGGGATGGCCTGCTCCTCAGTGGGGACCAGAGTGTCTTGGATGGGGCCATCTCAAGCATCATGCTGAAGTCTCATGCATGTAGAAAACAGGGGCACGAGGAAGACACGTTAGGCTGTTCTTTTAGATTTGTGGAACCAAAGGGATTGGAAATTAGGGCGTGGGCAGAAAGGAGCTGAATGCTGTAAAGTTTTTAGGTTTACACTTATGGTGAAAGAGAGAGATGCATTCTGTGTTGCCCAGTAAATAGATTTGACTGTGTGTTATAGCTTTAGAGCTGATTTGATCATCTTTCATTCCACACTAGGATATTACAAGTTGGCCAAGTATATAGCTGGTAAGGTCCAGTCGTTGCTACCAATCTGACCTTTGTTCTAAAGTGTTTCCTTCTTTTGCATTTTGATTGAGGTTTTAAAATGCACAGCCACAGTGAAATGATGCCTGTGATCAAGCTAATGAGCGAGGCCTTCACATAGTTACCTTCAAGAAAGGCATGTAACTTCATGCATTATGACCCAGAAATATCCAGAATTCTTTTCTCTATTCATCCATTACATCAGTTTCCCATGGTGCCTTTAGTTTTAGCCCCAGAGCATTCAAAACAGGTGCATTCCTATCCTCAAGCATCTCTTGAGGTACAAATGTCAGCAAGTCTCATCCTCTTGGGGATTCAACTTTTGGGCACATAACCAAGCCAAGGTGCCCTCTGGACCCATGGGACTCTTTCCACCTGGAGCATCATCTTTGGAACTTCTGTAGGTTCTACAGTGTGTCAATTTGATCTAGCTTGATCTTGGTCAGTCACAGTACTGGGAGCAGTTAACTAAGTCCCTACTTTCTGAAAATGGCTCCCTTATGCCAGGGCCCATAGGAGCCAAAGGGCTGCCATTTGTAAGTTTTTATTATGGGAGCCTCCAGATTCTTGCCAAGGTGCAGGCTGTTTGTAGAAGCATTGAGTTAATACATGAGAATCAAAGTACAGTATCTGATCTCTCAGACTGGACAAGAGTTATGATATAACTTCCTTAAGGACCGTCCCAAATAATCGGCCCCTGCCCAGACGCTCTGCTGTGTGTTTCCTTCCTGCAGTTTCTCAGTCTCTGCAGTTACTCTTGTTCATTTAGTAATGGTTTCTCTTTGTGCTCTTGTGTGTGCCATAACTTGTTAAATCCTGGAAACTGTCCAGGTAGGTGTTGAATGGCTTGTCCCAGAGACCCCAACATCTAGCTCCTACCTAGAATGCCATGTGCTTGTCATGTCTTTGCCCCCAAGAGTATAAACTTGAGGCTTGGTTAGATGTTTCAGAGTTAAGAGTGGTTGCTGCTCTTATGTAGGTTCCTAGCACCCAATTTGGGTAGGTCACAACTGCCTAAAAATTTCATCTCCAAAGGGATCTGGCCTACTCAGACACTGTACTCAGGAACATATCTCCCCCTCTCCCCACCATACACAGAGGGGGAGAGAAAGAGAGAGAGAGTTTAAAGTAAAACAAATCTTTGGAACATTTTAAAGCATAGATAAGCTCCCTGGACCTTTCCTGTCTGGTTCTTTGACATATCACTAATACCATGAGATTCCCAGTAAGTAGTGAATGAGTGCAAAAGTGAGTGGTCATAGATATTTTTGTGAGATGGTAATAGCTGGCTTCAGATGGAGGGAGAAGCCAGTCAAATGAGGGTCCAAGTGGAGGTCCAGGACATTCCTGGAAGTAGTCATGGCTGATATGTGCTTAGACATGATGGGCTTGTGTGAGTTAGGGCTGCTAGGTAGAGAGACAGATGGACACCACCAACCAGGTGTTTCTGTGATAGACAAGTCATTGGAGTCTGAGGTACATCAGAATGGGGGACCAAGCCTGTGCGTACTAACGCCCTTGCTGAGTGGTGTTTATGTCTGCTGATACTGAGAAGCCACTACTCCGACAAATAAGACAACTGCTAGGAAAAATCCTATAACTAATTTCATACTTTCTCTGTGAGCCTCCTGATCCCTGACACATAGCCCGGGTGGAGCTAATGAATAGCATGTGTCCTTACCCTGCTTCATTTTTGATGATCTTGTTCTGTGTCTCTGTCTTGTATTTACTTTGCAATTTTTGTTTGTAGGTAGTATTTTCTGTGCTGTAGTAGGAAATTAATACCAGTTAGGTGGCTCAAAATGACAGGACTTTGTTCTTTTAGTTTTGTGAAAGCCAGAAGTCCAAGGTCAAGGTCCTGCTGAAGGATCTAGGGAGGTGTCCATACAGTCTCTTCCAACTTCCAGTTGCCAGCAGCATTCCTTGCATTGCAGCTGTAACAGTGTCTGTCTCTGTCCACACACCCTTCCTGTGTCTGTCACATCAGCAGGCTAGTAGTTACTGAGTTGGTACCCACTTTGACCTCATCTTAACCCATTTACACCCCCATGGACCCTATTTTCCAATGAAATTGTAGCCTGTTGTTCCATGGAACCGTAAGTCTTGGAGGTAGCACTGTTGTGTTTGTTTCATAGATGTTTGAGATCTGGAGGCACTTAGTTCTATTTCACTGAACGAGGATTTCAGACCTGGATACCTGGAGCTGGAGAAGATGGCTTAGCTCCTAGAAGCACTGATTGTTCCAGTATCCACTTCTGGCCTCCGTAGGTACTGCACACACACAGTGCACACACATACATGCACAAACATCCATACACATAAAAATAAATCCAACAAACTGCTGATGTGTTTACATGGTTAAATCATCTCTAACAGCAGTCATTCACAGCCGCAGAATGTGCTGAGTGCTTCTTTCAGTGGGGGCATTGTCTTCCAAGAGCTCCTCCTCCCCAAGAGACTTTATTGAGTTTCCTTACTGTCATGCTCTTTAGGGTAATCAGTCAATGTGTCTGGGATGCTTGCATATCTTCATTTCACTTACACAAGCCTTTCTGGTATGGTTAATTCCTGTAGCTTTTGTGGAGCTGCGAATGTGAAATACTGGGGAGTCCCAGTGGAGTCAAGACATGTTACTGGGCAAATTGGGGTTCCTCTTTTTGGGCTCTTAGTTTTGTTAATAGAAGAGTTTTAAGAATGGGTTGAAAAGGAAACTCCAGGGCAATTGTATAAGAGTTGTCAAGGAAAACCACAGGGCAACAAGCTGTTAAAGCTGTCCACAGGAGAAAGATACGGAAGGCAGATGCCATGCTGTTTGAATGGATCTGATGTGAAGGCCAGCCGCACGGCTGCCATGGAGGCTTTGGGGAAAGAGCGATGGGGAAATGCACTTAGAAAGGGGACAGAATAAAAGAACGAACACACTTTTCTGTGGAATTCAGAAAAGCAGGCAGGTTTACCAAGCTGCGTGGCAGCAGCCCTGCACGGACTGTGCTGGGGGAGGGAACAGTCCTTTATTTCTGCCTATCTCCTTAGCATCCCAAGGGGTGGATGCACTGGGTAATTGACTGGGCCAAATGGTAGCTTGGAATGTTAGGCAGAGCAGTGGCTCTCCCCTAATGTGCCATCTTCACTGAGGTGGAGGGGACATCAGGAGAACGCTCTGGGCTGTATGTGTTTTCTGTGGATGTGCATGGTGGCATGTGGCTATCCCGGTCTCAGTTATTTTTGAGACAGGGTTTTCCTGTGTAGCCTTGGCTACACTTTGTAGAACTCACTTTGTAGACCAGGCTGGTCTTGAACTGGGATATCTGCCTCTGCCTTCTGGGTGCTAGGATTAAAGGCATGTACCACCGGCTGGCTTCAGGATTCTTTTCTATCGTAACAATTTTATTACATAAAGAAGTCTAGAATTTGCTCCTAATCCAACATTGTTCATTTGTAGATTCTGATGTAGCTTGGGTTCTGTTAAGAGAAAGGTGCCATATTGTCACCTTTGTTGCTAATTGCCTTGCCTCGCAACAGCTTCTTCCTCCTGTTCCTCCTCCCCCTCTTCTTCCTTTTCTTTCTTCTTCTTCCTCCTTCCTTTTTTTTTTTTCCTTCCCCAAAATCAAAACAGGATATCTCTGTGTAGCCTTGGCTGCCCCCGACACACTTTGTGTACCAGGCTGGCCTTGAATTCACAGAGATCCACCTGCCTCTGCCTCCCAAAGTGTTGGGATCACAGGCGTGTATACCACCACACCCGGCTTGCCTTACTTACTTTCTTCTTTTCTTTTTCTCTCTTCTCGTCACTTCTCTCCCCTCCTCCCCTCCCCTACCTTCCCTTCCCTTCTCTCCTCTCTTTTCCACTCTTTTTTTCTCCCCTCCTTTCCTCTTCTCTTCTTCTCCTCTCTTTTAATTTCTTTGAGACACGGGATTTTTTTTTTTTTTTAGCCCTGGTTGTCCTGGAACTTACTCTGTAAACTAGGCTGGCCTCGAACTCAAGAGATCCACCTGCATCTGCCTCTGGAGTGCTATCCTCATAGCCTCTTATAACATGCTTTATTTAGTAGATTTAATTGATTTATTTTTCCCGCTTTGTTTCTTACCTGTGCAGCCTAGGACCTTCCTTGCATGTAGCCTTTTGCATCTTTTATTATAGCCTTAGATGAGAAATTTAAAGTGCAGATTCACTGGGTAAAGGTTATACATTTTTCATTCCCCTAATGCACAGAGTTGGAGAAAGAGTATTTTAAGTGCTGTGATGTCCGAGCTGAATATGCAGTGCTTGTCTGACAGACCCCTTGGCAGCATTGTTGAGGGCTTTGAATGTGAGCAGGATCAGAATCTTGGGGATAAGGTTTTTAATTTGAGGTAAACTTGTTTTGTTTTTGTTTCTTTTAAACACATTTAAAATAATACAGCATTATACAAACTGTCATCATGTTGCCATTGTACTGTGTTTGATGATGGCATATCAGTGGCTATGGTACCAGCAAATGTTTTAGTCACTTTAAATAATGTTCTCATGCCCTCAAGAGTAGGCTAAGAAAGTGCGCACCAGCATTTGCTGCAAGGGCAGTCTCTCTTTGAGTGCCATCCTTGTACTGAGAGTTCCTCACACTTGCTGCCATTGCATTTTCATTCTACAAAGGATGGAGGGGCCTTAAAGGGCCGGATTGCATTCCAGGGTCCCACATGTGGTCAGGGATAAATTATTTTACTCTAGGATGGTGAACTGGCCCTATCATCCCTGGCTACATCTGCTGAAGCCAGTACTGCAGAAAGTAACTCCTATATACCCTCTGCAGAAAGGAACTCCTATATACCCTCTGTCTGGGTTTATTGGGATAAAGCAACTCTGGGGGTGGGGTGTCTGTGTTTAAAGACACCCAAGTGCATG
Organism: Pachyuromys duprasi; assembly: GCA_028658305.1. Classification (NCBI taxonomy): domain Eukaryota; kingdom Metazoa; phylum Chordata; class Mammalia; order Rodentia; family Muridae; genus Pachyuromys; species Pachyuromys duprasi. The sequence goes on along the minus strand of CM053753.1, from coordinate 100,431,192 downwards.
ACCTTGGCTCCTCTTTTGTTCTGTCCTTCAGCTGCAATAAAGCAATGGATAGTCCTCAGAGGGCTGGCCACCCGCCATCTCCAAAAGGGCCACTCTCTGAGACTGACTTTTATGTAGTGCTGAGGTGTCTTTCTTCTCTGCCAGGGTGAGTTGGCTTTATGTAGCCAGGGGAGCTCCCAACAGGAGACTTTCCTTGCTTTTCTTTTTGTTTGGGGTGACCCCTTCGCAGCCTGTGTTTAAAGCTGAGCCACATTTACTGCTGACTTTTCAGGTAATAGCTTTGGTGGAGCTTGCCTGAAAAGATGCCGAGTACTCTTTTCATCCAAATCCTGTGCTGTCCCTTATCAAGGTGGCTACTGTTCTTTGTACCAGAGGCCGCCAGGCTAGGGGAAAGTGGATTCCACAGCTCTTTCTTGTTTGAGCCCTGCTGGAAGCTGGTCATAAACACCGAGGACAGCAGCTGTTTGCCCATATGTGGATGCTACAGCTCTGCCCCTTCCATGATAGTGCTTGCCTCTGCTTTGGTCGGGGTTTTTTTCACTTGCCACCATTGTGTTCCGAAATAGCCAGAGGGCATCTTTCAGGTGGGGGGGGGGGTTGTATGACTCCTTCCAGTACCTCTCTCTATTCCCCAAATCTCCAACATAAATGTAAGTGCTCTTGGGAGTCTCAAGGTCCCCTCTTTGACTGCTTCCCCCTTGCTTATACCTCTCCATCCCCTAGACATCCCAGACCAAGGCCTGTCTCGTAGCTTCATGCTTGTTAGTTTCTGCCTGTAATACTCTTCCACAGAAAGCCACATAGCACCCTTGGGTGTGGTCAGCCAGAGTGTCTCTAGTGGTCCTGATGAAAACCTCTGTACCCCTGACTGTACATAGAATGTGTGGCTGGAAGTGACTGTAGATATGAAATTGTTCACAGCTGTAGGAGATACATTTCGCTGTGGTGATTTGGATCTTTGCTGGGAGTCTGATAGAAGTGAAGAGGTTTCTTTCACAGACCACGGCCAGGTGTCCTGGAGTAACTTAGAGATCCCATCCCCATTGTGCTGGTGTTGGAAGATGCCTGCAGTTCAGGAAATGGGACTCTCCTAGCTCATGCAGCCTGTTCCTAAAATTTTTGTCTGTAATTACTGATGGATTGTGGTGAGGTGTACGCATTAAACAAATCCCTCACAAACCAAAAGATGCGTCATAGCTTTTTGTTTGGGGTTCTAGGTAGCTGGAACATGAACAGTGTCCCGTGAATCCCAGAGGCGGATAGCTGTGAGACATACCAATGTGGGCCGGACAGCCTGTGTCAGCTCCTTTTGTATTGCCGTGATTAAACTCTTCTAATCAGAAGCCACTTGCAGAAGGAGGAGTTCATTTTGGCTTACAGGGGGAGAAGAGCTCATCATGGGGGTGGCGTGGCAGCAAGCAGGAGACATGGATGCGGGAGCTGGGAGCCGAGAGAATGAGATGGAAATGAGGCAAGACTGTAAACCTAGTGGCGTGCTTCCTCTGTGGATGCCACACCTCCTGTCATCCTCAAACAGCACCATACTGGGGCCACAGGCTCAGGCCTCGGAGCCTCTAGGGGACATTTCTCATCCACGTGGCCACATCTCATGTTCTGATCGACATGGTGTTCTGGGTGGATTACCAAGGGTGTGTTTGCCTCATTTTTGGTTTGTACATGCGTACACTGGTTGCTTGCTGGGGATGAAGCAAGGAAGTTGGTTCTGGGAAGATTGTTAGCCACAAGTCCCTTTAGCTTGTTGGAAAAGGTAGATGTGTTTGCTCACCAGTACTTACAGCAGAAGCTTCAGTGTGTGTCAAAGCAAGAGTGCCCTGGGTGACAGCCTAGGGCATGATGGCAGCCTAGAGCCTGGTGGCAGCAGAGATTGAATTTCACTTTGTGGAGCATACTAGAGGTGAATCCTGAGGGTGAGTAGAGATATTATTGGTAATTGGGGGATATGAGTGTGAATGAGGGAAAGCCTCTTTGGAAGGTGGGAAGGTCTGGGGTCAGGGACCCATGAGACTGGAGGGTGGGGTAGGGAGCCAGCCTGGAGTAAGAGTGGGGTTGAGGCATGTCCAAACCCCAGAAATCTGTTCCAGAGGTTGAGAGGAATAGGCTAGCTCCCTCCCTGCCCCAGGCCTGTTAGTCCCAGCCCATGTGGCCCTGAGACTGTAGCCAGGTTGAGCATCCTTTCTCCTTAGAAGGTCCTGTCCAGCAGCACTTGGAATTCCTTCTCATGCAAATGAGGCATCCCCAACACCCTAGGCCCAGCCAATGATGTACACTTAACTGAAGAGCCCCAACCCAACCCCCAAAGGTTTATGTGGCCTTTGCTCCTCCCAGTTAGATGAGCTGTCTCAGTAAAGCTGCCTCCCAAGAAGAGGAGCCTGAATGGCAGGAAGAAAAATAGAAAGTCCACTTGGATTCACATTACCGTAGCACCAAGGACTGGGCTGAAGATGGGCTCAGTTCTCAGAGGAATTCTGGCCTTTTCAGAAGACCTGGATTCAGTTCTCAGTATGTACATGGCCACAACCCTCGGGGGCTGTAGTTCCAGGGCCTCCGCCTGCATACATGTGGCACATGCACACAAACACTCATACACATAGGAAGGAAAAGCACTTGAATAAATAAACTGTTAAATGTAGCACCAGGGAACTTGAATGTTAAAAACAGAGCATGAAAACACACTGAAGGGTTTTTCTTTAGGATGATGACAGCCACAGCCCTGGGTTGGAGTGCTGAGAAGACACCACGAGCTGTTAGGGCCATGGCTATAGAGTAGGTTAGGAATGAACTTGACCTGGCCAGTGGGTGAGAGTCAGATGCAGGAGAGGAGAGTGGAAGACACGGGCGAAGAAAGGAGTCTCTGGGGTTTGAGTCCATGTGCTGGTATGAATGAAAATGGGCCCCATAAGCTCATAAATGCTCATTGAATGCCTTGGTCTGAGTTGGTGCACTGTTGGGGAAGATTAGGAGGTGTGGCCTTGTTGGAGTAGGTGTGTCGATGGGGGTGGGCTTTGAGGTTTCCAAAGCCCAAGCTAGACCCAGTGTTTTATTTTCTCTACCTGTGGATCAGGATGTAGCTCTCCACTTACTTCTCCAGCACCATGTCTGCCTGCCTGCTGACATGCTTTCTGCCATGGTGGCAACGGAACTCTGAAACTGTAAGCAAGCCCACAATTAAATGCTTTATTTTTAGAAGAGTTGCCTTGGACAGGGTGTCTCTCTGCAGCAGTAGAATAGCACCTAACACAGTCCAAAATCATCAAGAGGCCCGTTTCCCTCCCAGATCACCCAAGGGTTCTGAAAAACCAAATTCCTTTCCCTAGCTCATAAAATGGAGTCACAGGCCGCTGGGAAGAAAGCAGCGCAGTGAAAGAGAGCCTAGGCAGAGGGTGCTAACAGCAGAAGAGGCAGCAGCCATCCTGACCTTTGAGATGTCATACTGCAGTGCAGCAGCAGGGCACACAGTCTTAGCCACAGAATAAGGCATCCTGGGAGGAACGGTGCGGTGCACAGTGAGGGGTCAGTTCCCAGCATCTGCCACTGCTTAACTTTGTTTCCGGTTCTTGGATTAGAAATAGGAGAGGATGGAAGATTGTACCTGCAAGCTTTTACACATGTCTGCCTTGGATTTAGAAAGAACTATTTGAATAGCTTTGATTTCCGCAAACTCTTTCCTTGGCTTGCCTAAGAAGTCTGCTTAGATGGTTAGCCTTCATTCAACCCTGCAAGGAACTCATGCATCACTGGCAGCCATGGGGCTTATCACTGTTAATAAGATGATCAATAATGCTCTGCTTTCCCTGCTTTTACTGAGAATTCCTGGCCTCATGCTAAGTACTTTGAAAAGGCATCTCATATGGGATGAGGTTGGTTTTCTTTCTTTCTTTCTTTCTTTCTTTCTTTCTTTCTTTCTTTCTTTCTTTCTTTCTTTCTTTCTTTCTTTCTTTCTTTCTTTCTTTCTTTCTCTCTTTCTTCCCTCCCTTTCCTTCCTTCCTTCCTTCCTTCCTT
>CM053753.1:100408069-100427072 GCA_028658305.1 Pachyuromys duprasi | reverse complement strand
CTTCCTTCCTTCCTTCCTTCCTTCCTTCCTTCCTTCCTTCCTTCCTTCCTTCTTTCTCTCTCTCTTTCTTTTATTTCTTTCTCCCAAGTGTTCGTTTTATGCCATCTTTGGTCTCACTGGTGGATGATGGAGGGAGCCGTAGGATGCTCTCCATCTATCAGGGGTGGACCCCACCTTTACGGAGCCCCTGACCACATAGGAGTTTCTCAGGGAACATTTGGAGCAACTGGCTATTAGGGCTCCCTGGCTTTCATTTAGCCTGTAGGTGGTGTGTGTCCCCAGTGCATTCTGGAAATCCTTTAGTTTAATTGATGTATTTGTTTGGACATGACCTTTTCCTAGTTCCTCTTTCCTGGGCTTTTGCCTGCTGAGGAAATGATCCTCAGATCCTGTCCATCTGCACTGGTGGCAACAGAAAAGAGATTTTCTCTTTTCTGTGGTCTAGGTCCAATGGTCAGACACCTGTCCTTCAGAGACTCATGTTGTTCTGGTTGGTATCATTTCCTGATGCAGAGACTTTAAAAAATGTCTAACTCTGTAAGTCATCAAATGGGATGTAAGACAAAGAGGAGGTGGTGAGGGTCCTTGGCTGACCCAAGATGCTTTTATTGATTGCTCACTGGATGCAGAATGATCTGTTTCTCTCACCTCCACTCCTCTGTTCCCAGCTGGGCGCTAGTGTTGGTCCTGCTTAGTAACCTTTTCCCGTTTGTGCCTGACTCACCCTGAGAGCTTTGCAGATCCTTTGGGAACCTTTGAGTTTGAGAAGAAAGAGGACAGCTTTTCTTTAAAGTTGATGAAAACCACCTGCAGGAGGAGTATGTGTGTGTGCTGTGCATTTCGGCTCTGCTCATGGACACCTGACTACTCCCCAGGCTGTTAAGGAAATCCTCACACAGGGCCCCCTGTGTTGTGTGCCCTAATGCCACAAAGAAAATGCGTTTTGATCAGCGTTGAGACTCATCAGAGTTCTTCCTGTCCAGCTTTAGAGCTTTGTTGTCATGAGAGCCGACCCCACAGGCTCCTGAGGGTTTTGCCCTGGAGGAACAACAGATGGAGACTGGAGGAAGAGGTGAGGACCAGATCACAGCTCTGCTTCCAGGCCTCACCATCTGCTGGCTGCCATGTTTGTCGTCACCATGAGCTTGGAAGGATGCTCCCCGAGCACTTCTCATCCTCCAGGGCTGTTCTGTGCATTGCTCAGGTGACGTAAGCCCAGATGCTGCTGCAGGGGAGCCCGGCTGAGTCTCTCTCACAACTGTGGAGCTGAATCTTCCCCTCATTTCCAGTTGGTACCAGTGGAATGAGAATAGCTGGCCTGTCTGTTTGCCTTTTCTCTTCCTGAGTTTTTCTTAAAAATGGGTCTGAGCTTGTGTCAAGTAGAAGTATAGTTGTAATGGGGTCTCTCTGCCACTAGACTGGCTGACATGAGAATAAATTTTATACCATCCCTTTCTCAGGGCCATAAAGACAGGCCAAAGTAAAGGAGGAAATGGAGCAGGATAAGATGTATGGAAACAGGAAGAGACATAGAAGCCAGGGCAACAGGCTATGACAGGAAACAGCTATGACAGGTATGTCAGGAAACATCCAAGAGAAGTATCAGTTTGCATTGATTATCTTGTTTCTTTTTTATGTCCTTTGAAAAACTGTTTGCCTGTTATTTGCTCACTCACTCACTCACTTCTTTCACTTGTTTATTTACTCATCCACCCATTTATTTTTGTTTGTTATTTGTCTGTGCACATGTGCTCTAGCTTGCACTCGGACCTCAGTGGACAACTTGCAGGGTTCAGCTCTGCCTTTCCACTCAGTGGGTTCCATAGACCAGGTTCACATTGTCCTTGGTGGCCAGCACTTTTACATGCTGATCCATCTTGCTAGACCTCATCTCAGCTTTTAAAGGCGCAGATGAAACCACTTTCTAGTGCTGTCCAGCCTCTCATTATGTAGAATCTGCACCTGCATGGATCAAAACCATCTAATTCAATAATATGTATGTTTAAATTGAATTTTTATTATTCTATATTTATCTAATCTATCTACCTATCCATCCATCCATCCATCCATCCATCCATCCATCCATCTATCCATCCATCTATCCATCTATCTATCTAATTTATATGTTTTGGTCTGTCTCACTAGGTAGTCTTGGCTGTCCTGGAATTCACTGGGTAGGCCAGGCTGCCCTTGACCTCACAGAGGTATGGCTGCCTCTGCCCAGAGTGCTGGGATTAAGGTGTTCATTGCTTGCCCAGCTGTTTATGTGTCAGTAGTTTTTAAAAGGAATTAATTTCCTTTGTACTGAGCACACTCAGATGCTTTTCTTGCCATCATTTTCCAATCAGCACAGTGTGGCAACTATTTATATACTCAACATTGTATTAGGTGCAAAAAATGATCTAGAGACAATTTACAGTGCAGTGGAGGATGGACAGAGAATATATGCTGATATTCTGCCATTCCATAAGACTCGAGCCTCCTTGGGTTCTGATACCTGAGGACAGTTCTAGAACAAACCTCTCTCCCACAGATATGGAGGGACAACTGTGTTTATACCTATACCCAGTGCTTGGCGAAGCACATCTGCAGGCCGGATCTACCTGCCCCGTGACTGTGTCCGTTCCTTTATTTCCCAAGCTGCTTTTGCTCTTTGTAAGAGCTGGGGTAGACCTGAGAGCAATGATTCTCCGCTCTCTGACATCTCACAGGACACCTGCAAACCATTTCTCCACAGCCACCTCATTCATGCAAGGAAGTCTACAGTATCAACTTTGTTTAAAGATCTCTAGATTTTTATATCATCTGCTTCTCCTCTTCCTTCTTCCTCTCCCCCACATCCTGTTCTTCTTCCTGTTCTCCCTCCTCTTCTTCCTTCTCTTCCTCTTTCTCCTTCTCATGTTGTCATTTTAAAATCCAACCCTCATCCCCCTTCTATGCACTTTCTGGTTTGTCTGGGGGATATTTCATCCTTCTCACTTCACATTTGGGGACATTTGGAATAATGAGATGAAAACTGGCATTATGGTTGAGTCCCCATTTGACAGAGGAAGCAGAGAGATCTCAGTAGTCTTGTCTGCAGGACAGCCCCACCCCAACTGCCAGGAGCAAATTTCTTTTCTGAACCACTTAGCCTTGCTTTTGTGAATAATTTATGTTCCCCTTGTACCACCCCTCCTCCCCCCAGTTTCTTCCCAGTGATGCCTTGGGATGGCCCTTCCCACTTTACACTCCAGCTGCCTTCATGCTTTTATGGTCCCGTTTTCAGTTGCTGTCAGCTACAGGATCCTGTTGAGTAATTTCTCTGCCTGCTTGTGAAAGAGAACTCATGTTGACTGTTTAATGTCTGCTCTCCCTTCATTCTCTCTGTTCTGCCTCTATTAAACACCATCATGCAGGCAGCTAGCTTCCTCTCTCTACTGGACCAGGGTGCTTCGCTCCTACCTTCCACACGAATTCAAGATGTTTCTTCATGTCCCTGTGCTCTTTTTGTAGTATGGGAGGAAGCTCAAGTCTTCTCTAGTAGTTACCAGCCTTTCTAAGGCTTACTTAAAACAATAAGAGCAACAACCCCACTCCCTAGCCTCCTTAGCTCTTTGCCCCATCACCTGGTGCTCCTCCGGCAGCAGTCTGTGAGATCCTGGTCATAGGAAACCAGAAGGACCTCCCAACCAAAGATGTCAGCCCAGAGAGGGGCAAAGAGGCAATGGTGTGGCTGCCCATCGGGAATCAGGCAGAGGTGGAGCCCAAGGATCAAGTGAAGAAGAAAACCAATGTGTCTAAGTGTCCAAATAGCATGAAGAGTGCAGAGACGTATGGACTGTGGGATGTGAACCCCCATATGTGGGCAACAGTCGCTTTGGTGGGGAGGTTGTGAGATGGCTCATTCTGAAACTTTCAGAGAGATCCAAGAAAGGGGAATGTTTTTGCCATTGAATGAGGGGATGATGGGCCAATCTAAGGGAAGTAGTGTGCTGAAGAGAGTTCTTGGGACCTTCCGGGCTGGTGGGGTGACCCAGAACGTGGTATGTTGGTAGTCGAGAGGAACAGAATTCAAAGTTTAGGATGACATCAGAATCTCTTGGAAATTCTTTTTAACCATAAATTGTCCCATCTCCATGCTTTCTGATTTGGGACCAAGTTTATATTTCTAACAAGGTCTCAGGTGATGGCTCTCCCTGGGACCTTGTATCTTCATCTGTTTTCTGTTGCTGTAACTGAATACCACAGACTGGGGCTTTTATAAAGAATTGAAGTTTATTTGACTCAGGGTTCTGGGGAGATACAGTGAGGTATCTTATGAGGATTTACTATGCATCAGAACATGGGAGAGGCATCACTAAGCTGGAAAGAGCAAGCATGTCAGCTTGGGTTTCTTTCCTTATAAAGCTATTAATCCCATCAAGGGGACCTCATTCCTAAGGTAGCATCCTATATTAATTATTTATCAAAGGCTCCACCTCTAAATACCCTAAGTATGTGAGTTAGGGGATTAACTTTTCAACACACGAGCTTTGGGGCCATGTTCAAACTATAGTGCCATCTTTGGAGAAGGACCTACTATAGGAGAACAACCATGGTGAGCTAGCAAATGCCCGTTAGTCAACACAAGGAGGAAGAAATGACAAGAGTTGGAGACAAGCCTGAGCTACATCGTGAGTTCCAGACCAGCCTTGGCTCCATAGTGAATTGTGAGATTGAGAGACTACCTGAAACAAAACACTTAAAAACAAAACAAGCAAACCTAACCCTCGCATAACAACAAAACTAAAATGTGAAGGTACAAACTTCACATGATTGTATGTGAGGTTGCGGCCCCATGACATTAGTGTGCCTTCAGTTTCCTAGGTTCTTGGAAGGGTTAGGCTAGTTTAGCCAAAATTCCACTGAGCAAGACCATGTAGCAGAGGATCATTAAAATCGAATTCCCTGCATTTTGGGAATTTATTCACTATAAACAGGAAGTCTTTCAAAACCAAGATTTGGCTCATTGTAATTTTGAATCTTTCTAGCTGACTCAGTAGAGTCCTTCATTTAAACTTTTACTTACAAAAGAAGGTCACACAAGGGCCCCAAGTGTTTCTTTTCTGCCACCATCCATGTTTGTTCTCTCGGTGTCAAGGTGGCCACCTGATGTCAGTGACATAAATTTGAATGTGGCAAACTCTATTTCCTTTACTTTCTGTTTTGTAGCTGATTCTCAGTTTAAGGTTTTAGATGTAAGCATAAAGATAATAAAAATATAAACAAAAGAATGTGGAATAGTTAGATACAAACTGAACTGGCTAGATGCTGTATGCTTCTAGAATATTCAGAGTGATCTGGGCGTGCTATGAAAATAAACATTAAGGTGCTGTTTTCTTTGTGTTAAAAAAATTGTCTAAGGACGTATTCTATGTGTGTTGTTTGCATGAGTTTGTGTGCCGTGTACACACAGGAGCCTGTGAGGCCAGAAGAGAGTACCTGCTCCTCGGGAACTGGAGTTAGAGGCGGTTGTGGGACACTAGACGTCCTCTGCAGGAGTAAGCACTCCTAACTGCTGAGCCAGTTCTCCAGCCCCTTGGTGGTTTTTTTTTTTTTTTGGTTGTTGTTGGTTGGTTGTTGTTTTTGTTTTTAAAGACAGTTTCATTATGTAGTCCAGTGTTGAGAAGACAAGCATGTATTACCATGTTTAGCTAAAATTCATGTCTATTTTTAAGCCAAATGTCTTTGGCCTAATTCCTTACTTACTTTCTGTATGTTTTCCTATCAAGGCTTTAGGAGAGCCTGTCTAAATTCAAATGTGATGATTTTGGAAGCACTTTCTTCATTACATGGTTTACATTAGGCAAGTCAGTCTATCACTAATTTCTTAAACAAACAAACAAACAAACAAACTTCGTTTGGATGAATTTCAGAGCAAGTGCCTCCTTTAAAAGATTTGGACCTTGGATTGTGGGTTGTTCCTGGTGGCTCTAGCCACTGGCTTTCGTTTAGCTTTAAGCAGTGTTCCAAGCACTACAGCCACCCTGTAAGAGCAATAGCATCTGTCAAGGAAGGCCGGGACCCTTTAGAGAGACACACCACACTTTCAAGTGATTGGGATTTCAACCAAGACTGTTAGACTTTGTTTCTCTGTTTGCACTTCACCATCTGTGACCTCCATCGACAGTATTGTAAATTAATAAAATGATTTGTAAGCCTAGGGTGAGAGTCTTTTGGGGGTCTCAAGGAAATTAATAATAATTAAAACCCTGTCTTAACAGTATTTGCAATTTTGGCTTTACATACATAGAGGTTTGGAATTATTTCATAAAACTGCCTTGAAAACCACACACCAGGCTTCCTTTGTGTGCTTGGCAACCTTTCAGGAAACACAAGGACCTCTGCTTCTCAGAGATGTTTCACACAGAGTGTCTGTATGGAATGGAGCCCCGCCTCCTCCTGGGAGCGGGGATTCCCTGTCTCCTTGGCAGGGGTGTCTGTGGTGGGTTGCAGTGTCCTGAAGGAGAACACAAAGAGGACAGCAGCATGCTTTAGGAGTTTTGGATGTTACTTTAGGGTGGCTGCTGTGCTCATCAAGTTACCCACAGAACCGGAAAAACTCCTTTGACAGCTCAGTCTTTGTGTGAGACTATATTTGGGAAGTTGTCGCTACTTTTTGTGAAAGGTGGATGAGGGTTAGGCCGATGATGTATGCCACTGGCATTTTACCTGTCTGCTTTTTTAAATTTTTTTGTCCAAACCTTTAGATTAGTTCCTCTTGGGACAACACCATCTGTGACTCATAAACTCTACTTGCAATTTAGGGTTTAAAAGCTGCTTTGAGCCAGAGATGTCAGTATAGGCCAGTCCTCTGTCCATGTACTTGGTAACATGTCAATTCTTATAGAACAGTGACTGTACTCACTTTTATTGGGATTCACAGGGTTTGGAACACACGTGCTCAATACAAGTTCATTACATTTTTTCTTTCTCTTTTTTTAAATTATTGTTATTATTTACAATTTATTTGGTCTCTTCTCTTCCTCCCCAGTGGACTAAGGGATACTCTTCCTTAGTCCACTGATAGGGGAAGTCCTCCTCCCCTACTGTCTGACCTAGCCTATCTAGGGTCTTTGGTTGATGCATCAGTCTCTGCAGTCCCCCCTGGCCCCAGCTTTTTTTGGCTTTGTTGGTCTTCTTGTATGGCTCCTGTCCCCTCTGGGTTCTTTTATATTCCCCTTCTTCCATAAGACTTCCTGAGTTCATTCCATTATTAACTAGAGTAGAACAGTATGTTGCCAGAGTTATAATGAAAGTGCTTGATAAGTATTGGAAACTGCTCTGAATGTTTGCACATACTAATTTATTTAATATGCATGAGAATCTTAGGAGGCAGGATCCTGAGCCTTTTGTTATTTTAATTCTACATACAGAAACTTAGAGAAAAAGTTTAAGTAACTTGAGGACAGTGACTCTGACGGGCTGTGCACATCAGCTGACAGTGGCATGATTGGGCCAGCGATAGAGTCTTTCTTTCACATCACTGCCCTGTAGCCTTAGCTTAGGTTCTTGAAAGTTAGAACATTTTAGTTATTTTCGTGGAAACCCTCTCAAAAGGGAGTCTATTGAGTCATCCATATTTTCTTTTTCTTTTTTTTTTCTTAAAGGTGATGACTTCTAAGATACTGCACTCTCTTTGTTAGGAGACACTTGAGATGGGGCAGAGGTGATGAGCTGCTTGAATAATTGCATTGCTCAAAGGGGGTTTGCATATTTGTTGTTTTCTGAGTAGAGTGCGGAGGGGGGGTGTCTGTTGAGTTTGTCTTGTGCTTTGAATTTCACAGAAGCCCAGTTAATTAGGCTTCTCTAACAAACATGGTAGATAGACATTCACTGTAGTAAGTCCTAAGAAAATGGGGTGAGAGCCTAAGATTATGCTTAGTTTTACTTCTCTTTTGCTCGTCTCTGTGTGTCTCACTTCCGTCTTATGTACGTTGGAGAGAGAAGTGCTAAGAACAGGGTACCATGGCACAGCAATGCCAGGAGCTGTGCTTGGGGAGGCTAGGCTACAAACGTTGAATTCTTGGACCCTTGAAGGTGCCACTTGTGGGCTGTGTGGCCTGTCTCAGCAATGGGCCGATGGTGCTCCTGAATTGTTTCTGTGAGTTCTGAGGGTTGGTATCAAGATATCAAATTCTATAAGGGCAAGTGAAGTAGTGGGAATCAGAAGTGCTATGCAAACTCAACATTGTTCTAAGTGTTATTTTATTTTGTAATCATTACAGACGTAGAAGAAGTTGAAGAATAATACAAAGTCCTGTGTGTCTATTCCAAGTAACCCCAGTGATGACAACTTACTTAAGTATGATGTGTTATCAAAACCAGGAAACAGATATTACACAATACAAAATAAAAATATTGACCCCATTGGAATCTTATCAGGTTTTGCAGACCTCCCCCATCCTGCCGCTCTGTAATAGACTTGTAAATGTAAAATGTGTAAAATCTTAGCAGTTTGTGTGTATGTGTGTGTGTGTGTGTGTGTGTGAGCATGAGAAGCCCTGACTAAAGCTACAATAAATACTTCACAGACAGATGGTTTCTGCATATACTGTTGGCCTAAGTGTTTCTAACGTGGCTAACGGTTGAATGGAATGTGAAGACCAGCAGCTGAGATGTGAACCAAGCAGCCTGCTCATTTTCATTTATGGTCTTGGAACTCTTTGTGGATATTATCTTCATTTTTTTGTTTCTTTTCCAGAAGGAAGATATTTTTTAGAAATAAAGGATAATTCAAGATCACTGGGTTATCCAGGCATCCGGAGCTCCTGGGCAAAGATAAACAGATTCTTTTCCTTGTTTTTTTTTTTTTTTTTTTTTTCCTGAAAGGCAAGGATTTTGACTTATCAGATAAGAGGTATGGGTGATGAGACACAAAGATCATGATACAATTGTGTGATAACTTCAAGACTGGATTTGTTTAAAAAATGACAGCCGTGTATGAACTGAGCTAAGTGTCGCCTGCCTGCCTGGCTTTCTGGTGATTAATTCTCCTGCCCTGGAGATCCCATCACACTCTGCTGAAGCTTCCAATTAGCCTCTGTCACTGTCTGCCCTGGATTTGAGCTATTTGTGGGAGTGCCTGTCTTCTTGGCCCAACTAGGATTTCTCTGAGGGCAGGGACTATCTAAATCTTTTTTTTTTTTTAATCCTCCTCTTCCTTTCTCCCAGGATCAAGTAGAATGCTTTGAGCAGAATGGCCCTCTTCCAGGCTTTCCCTTACTTCATCTTAACTTCTTTATTTATTTAACTGGGTTTTGGTTTATACATTATGTGTATTTGGAGTCAGTGAGCCTTCATTCATGATGGATGATTGTCATTTTGGCTTGTCACAAGTCAGAATGGCCTTATTCTGTGGCCCTGTGGACTTAGCTTTAAAAGCAGTCAGAAAACCTAATAGATCTGAAAAAAATATTGGTAAGTTTTTATTTGTTTTCCAGGTAGTACAGAACTGTTTTTTTTTGTTTTTTTGTTTTTTTAAAGGAAGCATGTCATCTTTCCCTACTTGAGCTGCTAACTCTTGGCTTTTCTGACATCTAGGTTTCAAGGCTGTTGGCAGTTGGCGTATGAATGTGACCTCTCAGATTGCCATGCCATGAGTGGCTTTATTTTGAGGGGACCTACAGGGTCTTTTTTTTTTTTTTCTGATATGGTAGACTCAGAGGGGTAGCAGTGTGTCCCGCCCCCGCTGCATGCTCAAACTCACCATGCCCCAAATGACTTCGACTTGACTTGGCACTGTGTGCTCACATCAATTTCATGACCATTCCTTTAGATAAGTGCCTTAGTCTTCTAGTGTCGCAGGCCCAAATTTCTAAGAGGCTGGCTGTTTCTGGGAAGAAGGAGGCATGTCTCCCCTCCTGGGTGATTTGAGACTGGCCTAGGCAGACATGCATACAGTGGAGTGTTGGGAGCAATGATTGGCGTGGCTACCCTGTTCCAAAAAAGGAACAGTTCACTGTTTATATTTGGCTTTAGTTTGCATGGGAAAGGCCTTATCTTGCTCTTCTGGGTCTTCCTAGCTGCAGCCTCATATCTAGCCAGAAGAATGAAGAACTGGCTTTGATGTGTTAGATTCTGTTTAGAGGTGGTGAGGACTTGATTCATCCTGATACTGACCGTGCAGAGAGTCATTGGATGCATGATTCACCAGTGAATTTTCAGTATTTAATTTAGAAAATGCTTCAAGCCAGGTGTGGTGTTCACAGTGCAGGACCAGGAGTTTGAGCCCAGCCCAGCCACATAGCTCATCTGGACTAGGGACTGAACTGTCCAGAGAGAGGAGAAGGAAGAGGAGGGAGGGAGGAGCAAATAAGGAAGGGCTTTAACCTGTACCTTACCTTTTTATATGCAATTGGCTACTTTTTGGAACCTTAGCACTGAAGAAAAATATTCGTTGTCATCGGGCAGAGATTGCAGGTTTATGTTTAAGAATGTTGCGTTTTGAGGTCACTGGGTGACAGAAACCCAGTAACAGAATGGCAAAGAAAGAAGGCACATCAACAAAATTGCAGGCCCCTTTCCTCTCCAGTGTGCTGAATCTTTCCGTTAACTAAGTTCACTGACTCTGTTTCTTACCTGAAGATGGCTTGGGGGTGTCATGAAGAATCAGTGTGTTTTTTACAATCAAAGGAACTTTCCTGTTGGGGTCCAGGGGTACATGAAGATCCCCTCTCTCTGGAGTGCGGGTGATGGCCTAGCTCCTCCCTTCCAATTTATATACCAAAAGGAGCAGTGTGCTTACATTTCCTTCTGGTTCTGTCAAAACTTAGCTTTATTTGACAGGACTGCACAGCAGACAGGCGGGCTTATTTGTCTTGCAGAAAATTAGGGCTGGTGAAGGCATGTGTGCAGGCATGTGCTCATGAGTCATTGGGAATCAATAAAAATGTCAACGTTTTCTTGAAAGCTCTGATTTTTAAGGCAAATGTTAAGTTAGCTTTGTTTGTGTTAAGGGGATAAATAAAACTAGAGAGAGACGTTTATGAGTTGGTGTCTTGCCTTTGATGATTCAGGGAAAGGCATTCCTGTGTGTCCAGGGGATCATTCATGTTGCTTTTATGAACTCAAAGTTAAAAATCTTAATGGGTTTTAATGACCCTAAATGTCATATTGAATTTCAGCTTGGGCGGTTTCAGATAACACCTCTTTGTAATTGGTGTGTTTTACTCATTATTTGGGCTAATATATATCCAAGAAACAAAATACTCAAATTTTAAAATAACCTTCAAATTTTGTAACTTTTGCTGTGAGAAACATAAACTTTTCGGAGTAGGTTCTTGGGTTCTTTTAGTTGAAGGAAAATATTTTATCCCTCAGTGGACCTAAACAATTCATTCTGTCAGCCAAAAGGAGTGATTTCCTTTCTTTGCCTTAGGGGCAAAGAAGTAATAATATAAATTATTCAATTTAGTTGACCTAACTAAGCTTTATTCTTTTAAAGAAAATATTAATAGATTGTTAAATACTCTGAGTCCAAACCATTCCATTTTGAAATGGTACCAAGAATATAACAAGACAGTGGTGGTGATTTCAAAGAAGAAATCTTTCTTGCCTTTTAGATATGTTTTATGTATATGTCATTGAGGGTATAAATGCTAAGAAGTTAAAGGAACATCTGTGGTCATAGGAAGGAATTCATTGCACTGGCCTAGCCTGATAACAAACAGTTCTATCTCGTGGAATTAAGTCACCCTCTTAATTCTGACAAAGAATGCCTTTGGTTAGGTGGGAAGAACATGGAGAAGAGATGCTGAGATTTACAGCTCTCTCAACCTCTCTTAGCCTGTATAACCATCAGTTCTCTAGGCTAAGTGGTCAGTTGCATATTCCCATACAGGGCAAAATTGTCCTTCCAAGTAGCTACAGCTCTTGTTATTTTGATTGATCATAACTTTGCCCTCACACCAAGGAAGCATCATTTTGCACCCCATTAACGATGAGCTGTGCTGTAGGCATGGTTAAGTTCTGCTTTACTAAGGATTTGGGGAAAGATAGTACGTGTGTGCCATTGATCAGTGTGTTTGGATGTTTGACATATGATGAAAAGATGTAGGCTTTTTCCCAGGGCTGTATCGCTTTTCATTTTTAGTAGGTTAAAATTATGTGGTGATTTGTTTAAAATACACATCTTCACATTTCTCTTGATCACACAAACCATTAGTGTTATGTGGGAAACCAGGCTCTGGTCTCCCTCGGGCATACCTTATCTTTAGTTATTCATTCAGAGAGACAGTACAAAAAGTAAGATTGTTTTAAAAATTTCCATGCCATCCTGAAAACAGGTGCTCCCTTTGTGAATTCAAGGGGGGAGAATTCATGTGGTCATTTCAGCCTTGTTTCAGGCCTGGTTCTGAAGAACAAAGGCGTGTTCTTTGCCCAGAAGATTGACGTTCCCTTGCAGAGATTAGGCACTTCCTGTGACCCTGGGTCCTAAGGCTGCTGGTGCAGGGGTGTGTGTGGGGGAGTCAGAGGAAGCCAGCACAGTGAGGCCTTGCAGGCCTTGTGATTTTCAGAGGGGCAGGCTGAGGCTTGCTTAGGCGCTTATCAGGAGGTCCACAGAACTCTCACTCCACAGCACAGCACTGAAAAGCCTTCACTTCCTTTGTTCTTTCTGAATGGCCAGTGTGGAGACCTGCTGCCTCCATCCCTTCACACCATTCTCCTCTGGTCCCTTTCCTTCTGCTCTCTACCGTGTGCATGTGCTGCAGAAAGCAGCCCGACACCCTCACATTGCTGCCTCCTGGAATGGAATGAAAGGGCTTCTTTCTGCAGAGAGAGGTTTGTTTCACACAAAACTGCCTTTGACAGGGAAGGACCTCTGTGCGCCCCCCCCCATCCCCTCCTCCCCCGCCAGCAAAGTGAGGACATAATGGATTGGCACCACACCAGCAAGGGTGGTTGTAAACTGGACCAAGGTTTTATCAAGTCTTTGGCCTGTCTTCCCCTTTCTGGCAGGGTGTATTGGGCAAGTTAAACCAAAGTGTTTTGGTCAGTCTGATCATACTACTTTGAGCTAGATACCACATGGAGACCAGGAGGATCTGAGGTTTTCAGGCAATTAACAAAATGTCCCAACGAACAGGAAGGACGGTTCCAAAGTGGCGCCAAGAATGCATTTAATTTATACATAACAAGTGGCAGAATGTCTTGCCAACATTTTCTTTGTCTAAACTTGAGGGGAAAGAGAATAGATGGTATGTGGTTTGTGGTTTATTTTAGAGAATTGAGATTGACTTTTGTTCCTGCAGAAAAATAAAAATGGACATGCTACAAACCTAACAAAACTCGATCTGTTCATTTTGAATGGCATATGTATGAAGGGGTTTGCATATCATGCTCTACTTTTCTGGATTTTTTTTTTTTTTTAAGGGAAGGAATGAAAGGAGAATGGAAGGAATGAGAAAGCAATCTGAAGTAACAGTACCTTTGAAAACTTTTTTACATTTGTGTCGAGGTCACAGAACTCTTGCACGAGTCAGTTTCTCCTTCTGTCTTGTGGGTCCTGGGGTTTGAACTCAGGCAGTATGGTGACAGACATGTCACTAGCCCATTATTGCCTTTTGATGTAGAAAGACCCATGTAGGAAATTGTTACATGCCATTCTTGTGAGTTTGGCCAAGCCAGCTCCTTTGCCTCAGTCTGTTCCAGCAGATTTATTTGCTCACATGCTATTCCTCCCTTAGGTGATTACATTTCCTCACAGCTGAGCCTGGTGTCTGCTGCACAAAGGATATTTCCCTTGCTGGACCGTGTTGCATCATAGATCTGTAGTGGAGTTGAAGACAAGCCTTGTTGCTACTGGGGTCACCTTAATATAGGTCTTGCTAGGACCCTAGGCTGTTGTGCCAGGACATGGCTCCTGGATGTTTTTAAATTGATCATATTTGCTGAGGTTCAGTTCAGAGCCAGGGAGTGTTTTCAGGGAATCACATTAAAAGGTCATTGCTTGTTTGATTTACGTTTCTGTTGCTAAGATAAAAATACCATGACCAAAAGCAACTTAATGCGTAAAGAGTTTATTTTGGTTTATTGTTCCAAGGAATAGTCCATAAATGGCAGTCTGAGCAGGAAGCTGAGAAAGAACTGAAAGTGGAGTGCCTCTCTAGACCCCAATCTCAGTTATGTACTCCTCCAGCAAGGCTTTGTATGCTAATGGTTCCATAATCTTCCCCTGCAGTGCCACCTACTGGGGACCAAGTGTCCCAGTACGTCTACCTATGGGGGACAGTCCTGATTCAAGGCACCACGCTGCTCTCATGTGGCTGGTGTCCCAGGATGGTATTGATTGTTCAGACCAAAAGTCCTTCGTGATAGTGGTGTGGAGATTATGGTAGGCGAAGAGGACAGGCACTGAGGACTGCTGGGATTTCTGTTTTGGCTAGATTGGGCCAAGACTACCTCTCCAAGAAAGTGTGATTGTGAGGTGAGGTCTGCATAGAGGTGGGGAGCAGGCCTCCTTCCCACTGTTTCACACTAGACAATGGAGAAAGAGCATTCCAGGAAGGAGGAGCTACAAACAGTGGGGAAGGCAGGAAGGGGCAGGGGGCAGGGTTACAGGCCCAACTCATCTGCTGGAGAGAGGATGGACCACCGAACAAGCTCTCCACTGCTCTTCAGAGATCGCTAGACGTGTTTTGCAGAGAAGATGGGAAACGATAGTGCATCTGTTACTTTGATTACAATTCCTTTCATATTATAATTAACTGCTAACTGTAATTATAGGACTTCCTCTAATTTAGTTTAGCACTCTGGGGACCTCTATTAGCCTATATCCCAATCAGTTTCACAGCCATTAACAGAGAAAAGCCATGTTCCTGTTGAATTTTAAGCCCAGTGGGAGCCTGTTCCACTTACTCGCTAGCATGCTTGCTTTCCTCACAGATCTGAGGTTAGTGCACTACATCCAACCAGTTTATGCCCGGCATGCTGCTTCATGTATGTTGCGTGTTGATTGCTAATTAGGGCACAGTCTCATAGATACTTGATAATGAATTCCATACGTCTCAGGCCCTTCCTTAGTAACCTCAGTGTAGCAACAACTTTTCCCAACAGCGAAGCCAGCACCTGTGTCCCCTCGCCAGAACTGATGTGGGAGTCAATATTTATTCTCTCGTCTGGCACCTTCTACCACCCTCGTGGCCTCTGCTAATGTTCATTTGTTTTCTCAGTTGGTTCCAGTATTAAGTCTGTCACAAGGAACTCCAGGCTGGGCCTCTCTTATTCATCCTTGGTGTTTTACTGGTGATTTACTATGTTTAGGTGTGCTCTGCCAGAGGGCTCCTCATGGTCAGTTTTCTCTGCTGGTGCCATGAAAGCCACCGGGTGTGGGCCACTGCTGCTGTCGTGTGTGCTACTGCTAACCTTAGTGATAGTGGTTGCCTGGAGGCAAACAGTGATCATTTGTGGGGCCAACTGTTACCTCACTAAAAGTGGCCTGGCCAGAATTGTGTCATTTCTAGACAGGTGCCACATATCTCATTGTGAATGACTGTAGCAGGTGATAGGCAGCCAAATTCAGAAAAAGCCAAGGCTCATGAGTGAGGAAGAAGGCACTGTGAGTTCTGGCAAGCCAATGCACTCACACGTCACTTTCAGAGGAGGTTTTGATTCATCTTCTACTGAGAGTTCTCATATCCCCTTTGACCTATGACCCTTTCTACCTACTGTATCAGAGCAATACCATTGTTTGCCCTCTGTTTTTATCCAGAAGCTACAGTTCACACTGGGGTCCACTCATGGTGTTGGGGCTTATGAGGGTTTGGACAAATCTACCCACCATTATACAAATGACCCTCAACTTACGGTGGTTTGAGCAAGGGTTTTGTTTGTTTGTTTTCCTTTCTGATGGTGTGGAAGTGATTTGCACTTAGTAAAAGCAACATCAGCTTTGGATCTTTTCCCAGGCTGCCCATGCCATGCCCGAGCCACCGGTGATGGTGAGCAGCAGCAGAGCCTCACTGGAAGTTATCGGTACTATACTGAATAGATGACACAGGCTGCTTACGTTTCGTTATAAACTAGGGACTGTACTGCGTGATGTGGCCTGCTCTAGACTGAAGCAAGCAGTTGTGAGCATGGTCGAGGTAGGCCAGGTGATGCGATGGTGTTTAGTGGGGTGGGTGTGGTAAGCGCGTTTGGAGCTCATGGTGATTTCAGTTTCTGAAGAAGAGCCTTTTAGGATGTAAGCCCACTGTAAGGCAGGGGGACCTGTGGTTCAAGGAATTAATTTCCCCACCCTAAAGGTACTCTGTGCTCCGCCTATGCAGTGTCTGTGCAGTGCTGCTGTCATCCTCTGGACATTTTCTAGAACGTCATCAAGTTGGAATCACACAGCGCAAAGCCTTCCCTTAGCAACTGTACATTCTTCCATGGTTTTCTGTGGCATCATTTCTTTCTTTCTTTTTTTTTTAATGTAATTTATTTATTTTTATATCAATCACAGGTTAAGTACTTTGCATCCCAGGAGTAGCCCCAAAGATCCAGTTTTTTTTTAAATAATTTATGTTATTCTTTATTAATTGGTATTAAGGTTGTGAGCTGCCATGTGGGTGCTGGGAGTTGAACCCAGATCCTTTAGGAAGAGCAGGCAGTGCTCTTAGCCACTGAGTCATATCTCCAGCCCTCATTTCTTTTTGGGACTGGATAATACTACGTTGTATGATGCGCTTGGTTTATTTGTCCTATCTGAGCTGTTTATGTTATTCGTATGCACTACCATGCCCCGCTTCTGAAGGACACTGCAGCTGCTTCCAAGTTTTGAAAATTATGAATAAAACTACTATAAGCATTCATTTTAGAGTTTTGAATGAACATAATATAAAGATTTATTTGTATATGATATATGTTTTATGAGGGTTTTCCCCCTTCTGATTGTAAGAGAACGTGTGTCCAAATGTTTAACATTTGGAAAATGTAAAATGAGGACTTCTTAAACAATCTGTCCAAGCCTATTTATTAATTTTATGTAACAAAATATGTGAAATTAAAACTTTGCCGGAAATATAGGACATATGGTTATTATATGTTATTACAGTTGGTGGTAAAGATGACAAAGATTTAGGGCATTCCAAATGCTGGTTCTGTTTCTATTAAAACTGCCTAAGTGGCTTTTTATGATGCTCAACATTCAAACAACCACTGCCAGTTTACAGAATAGCTAACAGAGACACCGCATGCTTCCTTTAAAGAGTGCAGCTATGTCAACAATGGCCTGTGGTGCTGGTGGAGGGGCTCCTGGTCATCACTGTGGGACCAGGCAGATTTTATACTCTGCATAGTCTAGGGCCCATTTCTGGCGTTGTCCAGGTAAAGATGCGGAGGGCTTGCTGGGTATGCTGGCAGAAATGTGGAGAGAGTATTAGGATAATGCAAGTGTACGGACTGTCTTACCCTTGAGTTGACCCACATATACTGACGCTTTTCATTCCTCATTTTTCACAAGGCCACAAAACCTAACTCAAGTGAAAAATAATACTCTGCGAATTGCCTGTGTCTAGCAAATTAAAAAAAAAATCCAAATAACCATTATTTTTCTTTTGATGGAAGAAAGTACACCGGAGAAGAGGAATGCAAGTGACAGTCCTTGTAACCAGAAGTGCTGCTTCTGGTCAGGTGAGCCGAGCACACTGCAGTGCTGACCCTGCTGTGACAGTCTTGTAGACGGATGACTTGGATGTGGGTCCTGGATCCTGGGAACAGCTTTGGTCTGCTTATCTGCATTGGCTCCCTGCAGGGTGTGGCTGGTGCCAGTGCAGAGTGAATGCCAGGTTGGGAGTTGGTTGCCCCATTGTTTGATTTCTACAAATGCAGAAGAAGGAATTGGGTCTTTTAAAAATTTGTTGTTTGTTGTTTTGTTTTTTGAGACATGGTTTCTCTGTGTAGCCTTCCTTGTCCTGGAGGCTTTGGAGAGCAGGCTGGCCTTGAACTCAGAGTGATCCTCCTGCCTCTGCCTCTTTGAGTGTTGGGATTAAAGACATGAGTCATCACACCTTTCCTTTCTTTTTTAGATTGTGGCTGTCCTGGAACTAGCTTTGTAGACCAGGCTGGCCTTGAACTCACAGAAACCTGCCTGCCTCTGCCTCCTGAGCGCTGGAGGCATGTGCCACCACCACCTGGCAGGACTGGGTCTTCTTCTACAAAGACTTTTTCATCTTTGGCTTGGTGTTGACCCTGGAAAATTTCACTCAACTTTTCATATTAGGGATGTGGAGACAGTGGTATCCATTTGCACCATGTCTGTGTCTGGTAGACAGAGGCCCTCGTGTTCCTAATTTTTGCTTTGGAGGGATACCCATATGAAAAGTACTATCTAGGAATAGTCAAACCAAGATCATGTTTAAACTGGAGTAGACAGAGGGGTTGACTTGATGGTTTGCTTGTTCTTAGTGGCAGGAATGCAGATGGGACTGCCTTTCTTGAAATGTTTGGGAGGAGAATTAATTGTTCAGAATTTCAGAGTTTTGTATTTTACAGCATTTGTATGGCCTTTACTCTTGGAGTAGTGGGTTCTCAGTCTGGGGGTTGTGACCCCTTTAGGGGGTCAAATGAGCCTTTCAAAGGGCTGCATATCAGATATCCTTCATATCAGATATTTACAATTCATAACAGCAAAATTACAGTTATGAAGTAGCAGTGAAATAATCTTAAGATTGAGGATCACTACAACATGAGGAGCTGTATTAAAGGGTCTCATTGTTAGGAAGGTTGAGAATCACTGTATTGAGTATAATGCTCCAGGTTTCTGAGCATTTTATATGTCAGATGTTTGGGTTAGGTATATTCAACCTTATAGGAGGGTTCTAATACATAACTTCTTAGTGAGAGTTTCATGCATTAAAGAGATGAAAAGAAGCAAGGGTGCCCCTGACCCCAGGTTCTGTCCTGGTGATTAAAGAATATCTAAACAATACTGGAGTGGGACTGTGGTTCGGGGGTAAAGGGACTTCGCTCTTACAGAGCACCCAGATGCTGTTTCCAG
>CM053753.1:100325385-100407569 GCA_028658305.1 Pachyuromys duprasi | reverse complement strand
TTCAACCTTATAGGAGGGTTCTAATACATAACTTCTTAGTGAGAGTTTCATGCATTAAAGAGATGAAAAGAAGCAAGGGTGCCCCTGACCCCAGGTTCTGTCCTGGTGATTAAAGAATATCTAAACAATACTGGAGTGGGACTGTGGTTCGGGGGTAAAGGGACTTCGCTCTTACAGAGCACCCAGATGCTGTTTCCAGCACCTGCGTGGCTGCTCACAGCCACCTCTAACTCCAGTTCCAGGGGACTCAATGCTTCTGATCTCCTCAGGCCCCTGCACACATTTAAACACACAGACACACACACACACACACACACACACACACACACACACACACACACACACACACACACACACACACTCTTTTAATTTTAGTAAAACAACCTGATTCTGATTTAATCCCTGAATCCTGGAGGCAGAAGCAAGTCTATCTTTGTGAGTTCAAGGCCAGCTTGGTCTATACAGTGAGTTCCAAGACAGATAGAGACATCCTGTCTCAAAATATACAAACAATAGTCCTTTAAAAGCCTTGATTTTTACACCATTATTTATTTATTTAGAACTAAAAACCTTATCTCCATAATATTGGCAGTGAGGACAAGAAAATCCCTCCAAACAGGACTCCCATGTCTACTCCCTTGATTTAGGAGATACTTTCTGAACATTCTTGGAGGAAGACTTAAGGAATCTGTGTGATTGGAGGAATCTGTAGGAAGCAGTGTGTCCAGAGAGACTCCTGATTACAGACTGTAATGAAATAAATTCATCATGTTGGACATAGCTTATGGCAGAGTGCAGAATGAAAAGCCCCAAACTCAAGAGCAGAGGTCTGACATTTATAGTTATGAATATATGCTTTAGGAGCTGATTTATCTAGATGAAAGCCAGTGCTAAAATAGACTAATGAAAGCTGCTTCTCACTAAGTAGGTTAGACTGCTCATCACATATTGCTTAAAACCATTCTCTCTGGAGACTGGAAATAAGAAAGAGCACTTCCAAAGAAAGGATGGCCAGGCGACCATTTGGCCTATATGTTTAAACTGAGACTGGGCAGCCCTGTGTGTGCCTGGTGCCCAAGCGCCCGGTTCTGCTTGTTTTTAAATTTACTTTATCCATAAGCTAAGTGGACTTTTAAATTTGGGATGATCTGTAAGCAAGTTATTATAACAGACCCAATGGAGTACCACTAAAAAATTGTTAATAAATTTAAATTTTTGTGTGCATGAGTAAAGTTTTATTGGGATAGCCACACCATCCATGCCTTGCTTATGGTGGATTTTATGCTCTGGTAGCAGAGCTGAGACCAGACACAGACTGTATGGTTTGAGGAGCCTACAGTGTTTAACATGTGATCATTTGCAGAAGAGTTTTCTTAACAATAACAACAAAATCAAACTTGAATTTGCTTTTAAGTGATACATCAAACATAAAAATTCCACATGTGAATGTGGAAACATGATGCAGAGTACTTTTCTGTGTCTTTCTTAGCAGGACTGATGCTGGTTGCCACTGGCAACCTTTACCTTCAGTTCCTGTGACTTGAGCGTCATCATAACAGTGGGTGATGCTGACCTAGCAGCTTTCTTCCTCCACAGTGGGGCTGGAACCCAGGCCCTTCCATGTGCCAGGCAAGTGCTTTACTGCTGAGCTACAGCCCCAGCCTTATCTAGTGTTTGTGTTTCCCAGTTTCTCAGTTTATTTCTCGCATGAGCTCAAAGGTGAAGACAGAATTATCAGATCCATTTTACACATGGAAAACTTGAGGCATGAAAAACCTAGGCAACTACACAAATAGCCTTTGAGTGGATTCATTGTCTGGCAGGCCAGCGCCTTGACTTCTCTTCTGGCTGTTCTTTCCTGGTTCTCCTACCATGTCAGCAGACTCTCATGTTTATGTAATGCTTGCTTTGCATTGAAAGTTAGCTCTTATGAGGATGTAACACATGGCTCCCAGCCGGCGCTGAGGAAGGTTCCCTCTCCCGCACAACTTGTTAGCTGCCTCTGCTGCCCTCTCAGGCTCGCTCACAGCCCTTGGTCTGCTGGGACTCTTATTCTGACATGGAAAACAAACTTAAGTTACTTGGTTCTGAAGAACAAGAGTACAGAGAATTATCTTTTAAAAGTTGGGGAAATATGTAATTGAGATGCTTCCTCCCTTGCTGTTTTACTTACAAAAAATTATGATATATTTACTCAGTTCTATGATGTCATGAGGGCCATTCAGGTGTTACATATTTTCTTGAATATTCTTTTGTGTTTATTCATTCAACTTGAACTTCCTGTGTTTCTAGCACCGTGCTGGCCACAGGTGGAGCGTGTGGCCGCCATGGAGAAGTGGCCCAGAGTGGGTTACCCCCCGCCGGCACGTGTCTTCACTGTTCAGCTTAGATCCCAGCATTTGCACTGCTCCTTGTGTGTTGGATTGAGTGTGGCAATTTTAAACCAGCAGGTCCTGACAGACAGAGGAACAGCTGTCAGCTTGAGAAACCTGTCCGTTGGCCTAGATTGTTCAGGTGATTTGTGACATGTCCTTGGAAAGTCATTTTGTTTTCCATTCCAGGTTTCCTTTCTGGAAAATGGAAACTAACAGCAAATAAAGCTGGTCTCAACAACACCGGATTCCCTGAAGATCTCCTCTCTATTTCCCACGCTTCCTCATTTGCGTGGACCCCTACGTACTGTTCAACCCTGTGGTAGTTAGGGTTTTTGAAGATGCTTGCAGACCATGTGCACAGGATATAGGACACTGCCACTGTCTTTGTAAATGGCAACCTGTGGGATATGGTGAGCTGGTGGTGGTGGACAAGGCCAGTGTCAGATTGGAGGATCTGCTATGATTGTTTGGAGCATATTTGCAAGATGAGGTGAAAGAACGGTGGATGTGTATAGATGTATGGGGACAGGGTGTGTCCTACGTGCTTTTGATATCCTGGTGAGCAACATGTAATTCAGGACTGAGCACTATAGCAGTTTACCAGATGCCATTTTGCAGTGTCCTCGTACTTAGTGTCACATGGCCCATAGAGAATCACTGTTTGGATTGGGAGAGGGAATGACTGTATTGTTTTGAGTTTATGAAAATGGTGGCCATGTTTTGTGCTTTTAAAAGATATTTCTAGTACAGAGCATATATATACATACTAACATGTGCATATATACACATACACACACACACACATACCTACCTATGTATGTGTATATCCATGCTATTTTCGAATCCTTCCACCTGTCCCCTGAATGCCGGGATTCTATTACTTATTGTATTTGCTGTTTTTTTGTTTGTTTGTTTTTGTTTTTTAATATAGCAAAGACCTTGTCTTTTGTATGTGCATTTAGAATATCAGCAAGTAACTGAGAAACTTTTTATTTTTATGTTTTTGAGTTTATTTTATAAATTGTGAAAAGAAAAGGCATAAGTAGTTCAACCTTCTCTCTTTTGGTGTGCTTGAGTTTTCTCATTTGTCTCATCAGAGAAAAACATCATGGGAGGTGTCCAGTTTTGGGGAAAACTAACCCATTGTCATGAAGTAGCTGGCTTGGCTACCGTTCTGAAGAATGTGAGGTCTGAGCTCAGGGTATCAGCTGACCATGCTGACTGTGAAAGAGAAGACCTTTTCTTCTCTGTTTCCTCTCATGGTTGAGACAAATCACCTCTCTTGTCTTCTGTAAGGGCCCTAAACCCTCCATTGCAGTAAGACTCATCCGGATTGGCATCAACTCACAGAGGACTGTATTATATGTGTCTTCCCAAAGATACCGTGTCACACAGACACTTGCATGGAGTTCCCTTTGAATGTTCTTCTGTGCTAGGTTTTGCTTAGCCATTCATGGGAGTTATCTCATTGGTTTGCTTTTCAACAACTATTTGAGAGTCATTGTTGTTTTCCGTACATTCTCAGATAGGGAAACTGAGGCTTGTAGAACCATGGCACCATCCAGGGCTCTTCATCTTGTGACTGGTCTGGCACTCAAGCCTCATTCTGAAATCAAAGCCCCTTGACCCTAGCCACCTGGTATACTTGTACTGAATTAGCTGCGAAGACTATTTTGTGGGATTTTGTGTGTATTAAGTTTAGGATTTGATCCACATTTTACTGAACTAGAAATAATAGGCTATTAATTTATTTATGTTGTAGCTGGTAATAGGTTCCTTGTCCTCTAATTGATTTTATTAAATGCTTTATTGAGCTATAACTCATATTTAACACCTCAGCAGTTCTTGGAGTTTTGTCATAATCCTCAAAATCATTTTTAGAAAGAAAGAAACTGTTACCAGTTGTTCTTCTGGTGTGTTAACTCTTCCCCATAACCTCTTGTCCCACCAGATTTCTCTTCAGAGTGACTCTTCTGGATATTTAAAAGAAATATGCAATCTCTGTTTTTGACTTTTCTTATTTACCACAATGTTGTCATCTGAATTGTAGCATGCATCAGTATTTCACTTCTCTTCATGGTAAATAATGTTACCTGTCTGACTTTTCTCTGCTCTGCTCATCCATGCATCCAGTTGATTGGTGTTTGCATTATTTCGTCTCTTAGACTGTACTGTTAAGAAGACTTTGTGTAAATGCTCATGTCTCTTCATTATGCACCCTGGCGTGAATTGCTGGGGCTGTGATAACTGTAGTTTCTGCCTTTTGAGGAGATGCATCATTTTGTATTTCTACCAGCAGTGTGCAATCATTTCTGTTTCTCTGCATCTTCGTGATCACATATCTGTCGTTTTCATTATAGCCAGTAGAGCAGGTGTGATTTTTATTTCCTTAATGATTACTGTTGTGCATCTTTTTATGTGAAACTGACTTCTCAATACAAGTCTGTGTTTACTTTCTAGAGTAAGTTGTTGAACCTGTGGTAGCATTGATGTTTTCTCATATGCATTATAATTATTGTCACCATTATTGGTTTGGTCTCTCAAATTGTATATAAATTATCAATCTATCCAATTGTAGTCTTCTACATGCACACACACATATATACATACATACATACATACATATACATATATATATACACACTTTTTTTTTTTTTTTGGCTAAGGGCACAGCGTTATGCTTTCAGAACAGAGTTTTCTCAGTGCGCACTTGTGTGGTGACATCGTAAGTGAGAGCAAGGCTGGTATAGAGTCAATGAACCTAACTAAAACTAACAGCATGAGAAAGATGAAAAGACCTCAGGGTTAAGATACTAAAATACAGCTGGGCTTGGTAGCCTCTGTCTATATCCTAACTTGGGAAGCTGAGGTAAGGAAGATTGGCCAGCCTGGGCTACATAGAGAGTTCTTGTTTCAAACAAACGAAAAAACTATACATAGAGGCAGATATCCTCTATAGAATGCATAGGGGGTAGGCTTAGGCAGGCAGGACCATGGTAAAACATTTTCAAAGATTGTCACTGATGTCACTATCAGAGTAAAAGGCTCAGTTTTATCTTTATTTTGTGTATGTGTGTATGTTTGTGTTCATGGGTGTGGTTTGCACTTGAGGAGGCCAGAGGAGGGCATTAGAATTAGGGCAATTGGAGTTAGAGGCAGTTGTGAGCCACCTGACAGGGGTGCTGAGAATCAAATGGGTCCTCTACAGGACAGGACACTCTCTTAACTGCTGAGCCATCTCTTCAGCCCCTCCCCCCATGATTTTTCTGTTAGATAGGATTCCTGTTTGAAAAGCAAGATCAGAAGGTGTGACCTCCTCCCCTTATTATTTAAGGCTTTTGTTAAGTTTTAAGAGTGCTTTCTATTTTTTCCTTTTGTTTTTGAGATTATAATGTGATTACATCATTTCCCCTTCCATTTCTTCCCTCTGAACCCTCCCTTGTGCCCCTCCTCAATCTCTTTCGAATTCACATCCTCTTTTTCTATTAAGTATTGTTACACGCACATACGCATATATTTTAACTATAACCTGTTTAGTCTGTATAATGTCATTCCTATGTGTTTTCAGGTTGATCATTTGGATAACCAATTGATGTGCTTTTCCTTGAAGAAGACTATTTCTCCTGCTCTCTGGATTCCCTAGATGCCTGTAGTTTCTTTGAGTCCTTGTGGGCTTTCCCTGTGCATATTAACATGTCTATTGCTGTCCTCAGTTAGCTCATGTTTAGGTAACAGTGTTGGTGAGACTTTATGGTATAGCTTTCTGACATTGCTAGGAGACTCCAGAGTCTTCTGCTCTTATAGTCTTTCTACCCCCTCTTCTGCAGTGTTCCCTAAGCAGGAGCTGTGTTGAAGATGGATTTTTTGGGACTGGGCTCCACAGGTCTGCATTTTGATCAGTTTTGATTTTCTGTAATGGTCTCTGTCTGTTCCAAAGAGACGTTTCCTTGATAAGCACTTAGGTATATAAGGGCAAATGTTTATAATGTAGTTAGGGGCTATTCTACTTTAGTAGAGAGGTGGTCGTACACTCTCCTTCAAGATCTATGACTTCACTAGCGCTAAGAGGTGGGCTAGTGTTGTTAACTTTTTACAAAGACACAGGGTGCTTCTGATACATCACAGATACTTAGGCCCCTGCCAAGGACTATTCCAGATGATAAAGCAAACAGACTTCCGAGCTCTGTGTCTCTTAACTGTCTTTCTTCAGTTGATCTGTTATTCTTATCCCTGCAATATTTACTTAGTTTTTTCTTGTTCCTGTGTTGACTTGGCCAAAATTATGGCCACTGGCTGTTTCTGAACTGGTGTTCCACACTTGGATGGGAGAGTGTGAGGTCTTCAGTGCAATGCTAGCACCCTTAGTGGCTAAGAAGCGAAGGCAGAAACTTAGATGCTTCTGGACATAGGAATGGCATGTCTGTAGAGTTTGGGAGGAAGAAAGAATTTAAGAAACTGGTGCACATGCAAAGAAGAGTGGGCTGACTTTGCAGTATGGGTCAGCGGATGCCATGGTTACCATTAATGAATGAGCCCATCTGCTGGCTAAGACTAGCTTCATATCCTGGTCCCAGCAGATGCCCTTTAGGTTGTCTAAACCATATAACAGGTATATCCAGTAACATGGCTGTCATTTTAAGGAGGACTTTAAGAAAGTGAAACATAACCAAAATGGTGGGAGGAAGGCCTGCCAAATTGAGCGTGGCTGAGGACAGAGTAAAGGGAAGGCATGGCCACCTTCTTTGTGCCAGGTGAAAGCTTAATACAGTGTGATTGAGAGCTGGCCTGGGTTTATTTAGCAAAAGGGAATTTGAAAAGCATCATTGAAACCTACCTAAGATTTATTTCCTTTCTTTGTATCCATCAGTTTCTGTTGCTGATAAGACAGCAATAGACAAAGGTTTCAGGGAACAGCATCCTGGAAGTCAGGCATCACAGGGATGCTTCTGGTGATGTCTTTCTGGCTGCCAGAGGTGCCCCAGGGCACCTGCAGTGAGAGCTGGGAATGCACGTGTCCTTTCTATGGTCATTCTCCCTGTTCTAATAAAGCCCGGGTGGGTGCTAGGGAGATGGCTCAGCCAACGTGAGGATCAGATCCTCCCAAACTCTTGCAATCTTGGCCACTTGTCATTTCAGTCTTGGAAGGTGGAGTCTGGTGATCCAAAGGGCAAGCTGGCTATCAAGAGGGAGGACAATGGCAAGCCCAGGTTTGATTAAGAGCCCTTGCCCTAAAGAATATGGTGGGAGATTGACTGGAGATGATTCCAGACATCAACCCTGTGCCCCCACAGTTGCATGCACATATGTACAAACGTTTGTGAGCTTTCAAAGGATCATAATGCCACATGAGGGGGATTAAATTTCCATGTGTTTTGGAGGGGGCAAGCGACATTCATGTTGTAACCCTCTTAGAAACCACGTGAATACTTGCCTGGAATTTGATGCTTCTCACACTGGAGTCATGTGACTGTTTTTTCCAGGAGAGTGTATACAGTGGAATTTCTCTCTGCTTTCTACCACCAGCTGAATATGGTGTCAGCTAGCATTTAGGCCACATTGATGAGTAAGTGATATATGTGACATGAGCATGTGCCGGCTTTGGGCTTTCACTGTTGTATGAGTGATGTTGTATGAGTGATTCTCAGAGTATGGGGGAATCTTCTTCCTGCATTCTTTGATGCCTACTTTACATTTCAGCCAGCTCTCATTTCCCAGAAAGCTTTGGATGGTGCCTCCTCCCCTTGTGCTGTTTGTCTTTGGAGGGGAGGGGAGTTTCTAACTAATTTTGATGGTAGCCTAAGCAAAATGCAATTAGGAAATTTTGTGCCAAACATGCATCTGTGCCAATGTTTGCCTTAATTAGTGTGTATAATCAGGAATTTGCTTTAAACACTGCTTGACCTTTCCTGTGGAAATGTGAAGTATACAGGGAAAGAGAGGCCCGTGTCCCACACAGAGCAGAACACAGCAAATAACCACAGCAGCCTGAGAGCTGTTCTCTTGATGATTGCTGTTATGGCAAGATATGGCCAGGTGTGTATTGAAGATGGTGTGCAAAAATGCGTATGTGTCTTCACGTACGTGTGAATGTGCACAGCCATGCCTGCTGTGTGTATTATAATAAAGGAAATAGAGATTTCCTTTATTATATTATATTTAGAATATAAATTTTTTATATTCTAAAAAAAATAAAAGCAAGAGGTGGGAGATCTTTAAACCTAGACCAAATTCCATTCTTAGTGGATGTAAAGAAAACTTTGGTTTTTCTTTAGAAAGAAGTGTAAATATGTTTAAAACAATGGTGTGACCAGAGGAATCATGGACACCTGAAAAATTTACCTTTTGTCCGCTCACTTCTGAACCTTCAGTTGACTGGTTGTGGTTTTTAAATTCTCCTCAAGGTTGTATGAATTTCTGGTTCCGATTTCTGGGAACCAGATCTTGCCCCATACTACTTTGGAAAGCGCTTTCCCTGCTGAGGGCAGGATGCTTTCCTTCCTGACTCTCAGCAGGAAGAACACGGGCAGGCTGGTAGCTGGGCAGAGTAGTGGATGGGCACAGGCAGACGGACCTAGCACCAGTGAGTCCTAAAGTGACTCAGATTGACAGCCCTTCCTGTCTAACTCCCCCTCCATGTGACATTCAGGTCAGTTACAAAAGACTTGGACTCTGGCTTCAAGACCTGGATTGGAGTGCATTTGTGATGTCACTACTCCCTCTCACAAGGTAATGGTGTTGTGAAAGGAGAGCGCTCTGGTAGACTCCTGGATGGATGCCTCTGGGATAGTAGGTGTGTCGTGTTAGTTCTGAGGCGAGATTAAGAAGTGCCCAAGAGCCCACTGAGCTGAGCAGAAGTGGCCAGCCTGGAGGGAGGGAGCCTGAGAGGCTGGAGAATTCACTGTCCGGTTGCCTGCTGTGCTAGTCATCTCATCATCTTGCTTTCACTGTGATTCCTTATCAAAGATGAAGGCTTTACAGAGAGGCTTTGGTTTTGGCTCATGGTTTGTGGATTTCGGACCATGGTTATTTGACTCTGTTGCTTTGGGGCATGTGAAATAACTATGGTGAAGGAAGCTGCCCTTGTCTTGGTTGTGGGGAGAGGAGGTGCGGGGGATTGGGAAGAGCTGGTGTTTCTGATAGAGCAGCTTCCTCCCATTGGACCCCTCTTCCCAAAAGTTTCACTACTTTTCAACAGCTGCGGGGGCTGGAGACCAACTCTTTGTGACACGACCCTTTGGGGCATTTATCTAAAGCACAGTATTCCACTGCTGGCCAGTTCCCATCTTCTTTTCCCCAGCATGCGAGGTTTTCAGCCACCCCTGCCTGTTGTGTACAGTGGGTGGATTCATTGTATTTCCATTGTTGGTGTTCCTTACTCTGCTCAGCATTGGCTGGAGGATTGGATTTGAAACTCATGCAGACTTTTCTGTTACTGGTACTGAGCTTAAGGGAAGATGCTTGCCACCTGTGGGGTGTGACTAATGCTTCTAGTGTTGTCTTAAGTTTTAAGGAGAAGTCATGACTGTCGGCTGTGGTAGGCAGTGGGAATGTCTGGTGGATTTTGTCAGCTTGAGGGAGAACAGAAAAAGCTATTGTTTATGATGGTTTGTGGGGTACCAGGAAAGGGCACTAGCTAGGTGGGGTTGCAGGGGCAAAGGAGAGAGTTCCATCTGAAAGATAGAAGAGCAAATATTTTTATTGTATACTAAATTTGATCATTTAATTTATGTGTCTCTAGCTCCTTCAACCTGGCTGACATCACACTAGTCAATGTCATTGAAAATGTTCTTAGTATTGCTCTCGTATCTGCTACTCTTTCAAAGCAAAAGCATTCCAGAAAGTGTCCCACTTACCTTTCTACTCCTTCCTACTCTTTTCTGCTCTCTAATAATCCCTCAGTGCCTTCCATGGTACCTGCCACATAAGAGATGCTTAAAACTCATTTGTTTCGAGTACTTTTGAGACTCTATTTTTATGTCATCTGGACTCCTAATGTTTCTAGCTGCCCACGTTTCCAAAGTGCACTTTCCACTTTCCCCTCTCTCCTTCAGCCCTTCTGTTTATT
This sequence comes from Pachyuromys duprasi, assembly GCA_028658305.1. NCBI lineage: Eukaryota > Metazoa > Chordata > Mammalia > Rodentia > Muridae > Pachyuromys > Pachyuromys duprasi. The sequence goes on along the minus strand of CM053753.1, from coordinate 100,397,129 downwards.
TTTGTGGTCACTGTCTAGCTTAAGTTTGTCTCCTGTCTTGTCAGTCTGATTTCCATGGCTTATCTCCTGTCACTCTGCAGGATGTTGCATTCTGGCTAAGTGGGAATTGGCTGTAGGTGGCCCTCAGGGTCTAAAGTCTTATTTCTCCTGGGGATGCAGTTCAAACCTCTTACTTTGCAGCTGCGGTGAGGATCTGTGAGTCACAGCTCATGCGTTTATGAGATTGATGAGATTCAGCCTCTGACTGTTGGTCCAAAAAGAGTTCCCCAAAGCCAGTTTTATGCCAAGAGCATGAAACTCCAGCCAGGTCATTACCATGGTGGCCTTCGACCTCATTGACAAAGTCAGATTGTATCTTCCTGCATTTTTAATGGGAGTCACTAACCTGAGACGTTCTGGAAGTGATGAGAAAGTGATGGGGAAGTAGCAGCCTGTGATGTGGAACAACAGGCTAATGAATTCTCTATTGGGGGCCGCTTGGACTCTACACCCAGTCTCCTACGTTGCCCTGTGGTGCCTTAAGTTTCCTTTCTTAATGTGTCTGCAACTGAATTAATTACAATTGAAGAATAGCCTACTATTATCCAACTAAGCTCACTTTGAGAAGAGCCCAAGTTCCCAGAGAAGGACTCTATACATTTGGTGGCCATGCTTGAACCCTGAGACCTGCCCTTGAGTCAGCTGTGTGGAAGAGAATGGATGTAAACTGATAGAGACTGAAGGAGCTTTAGGGAGCCTGAATGACTAAAGGGTTTACTTGGCCTCACCTCTGTATAGGTGAAGGGCAGGGGTGACAAGGTAGGAGACCTTGACTGCCATGCCAACTGGAGTGGCCAGTTAACGCCACACAACAAACCCCTGTGTCTCAAACCCTGTTCTCGTCCAGGTTGAAGGCTTATCTTTATCTGAAGAAACATTGCCCTTGTCACATTGGAAAAACAACTCGCTTTTGTTTTTGGGAAAAAACATAGGCTCTCACTATGTAGCTCTGGCTACCCTAGAACTCACTGCATAGACAGTGAGAGATATTTCAGAGGCACTGAACACACTCAGGAGCAGACTGTAACCCATGTGTGTGGATGCTGCCAATCTCCCATCAGACCCCTCTCGCCTCTTCCAGGGACCCCTTCCAGAATAGGGAGAGTGGACGGATATCTCCGTCTCCCTTGGTCTGACTTGTAAAATGAGGAGCCCCTTCCTTCCTGCCTTTGCATTTTGGGAGCCTGTGGCACCACATCAGAGCCGGTACTGAGCCTGAATGATAAGGAACATTGGCACAGTGGGCGGGAGGTCCTCCAGCCAAATACATGACAGAACCCTGAGGTTTGCTCTTGCACTGTGTTAAACCCCACATATGTTTCCGTTCAGGGTGCTGTGTTATATCAACCGACACTCTTCCAGTGCTCAGGCTGGAGCTGTTGGCGGGAACTTGTGATGGCTGGTCGTTTGGGCTGACAGGGAACATGTTAATTCTGGAGACTTTGGCCTTGGTGTAAGCTCAGAGTCGCTGCTGTATATACCCTGCATGGTGGGTGCCAGACGCCAATGGCCACTATCTGGGGAGGCTGCTGAAGTTGCCGAATGTCGGGGTTGGAGAGTCAGCCTGGGCGCTGTTCCAGGGCCTGTTGCAATGCCCCAGCGCTTCCAGATCTTTCTCAGCTTTCAAGACAAGTCGGAAATCCTAATTTTTATGTGAAGTCTTATTTTTAAATGTTGGATGAAAAGGGAAATAACATTTTTAAACAGTCCACAGCCCAAACAAAGTATGTCTGTGGGCCACACACACCCTCAGACCACCCGGGGGCCTCTTCTTGGTGTGTAAACCACAATATTTCTACTACCTACTGTATTTTATTTAAAAAAGGCTTTTATATTATGGATAATTTCAAATATTTATCAGCCAAGAGAATAATCTAGTAGAATCTCATACAAGCTCTGATGACTTTCACTCACCTCAAGGAGTATCAGCATGGGGCCAGTCTGCTTTTACTTACAGTTTCTGCATTTGCTCCCATTCATACCCAAATGTACATCTACACAGATGGATGCATATACTCCTGTGTGCAAGCATACGCACATAAGCTTCTATACATGTCCACATATGTGCAGGTGCATACACATTGTATATGTACATAGAATACACACATGCACATGTGCACACACCACACACACACACTGGATTGTTTAATATTGCACCACCAAATGAACTGCATCATCTCCTCTGCTGGTATGTTAGGCTGTTTCATTGAAAGATAACGTGAAAAGTAATATTGACTCTTAACTCTTTGTGGTTAAATATCCAGCTTTCAAATTTACTTTCTTGTCCTGTAATTAGATTTTTGAGTATTTTATTTTAGCATACGCACACTACAGTGAGCGTGAGGGGTCAGAGGACGACTTACATAGGCATTGTTTCTCTCTCCTGACCATGTGATTGAACTCAGGTCTTTGGGCTTAGTGGCAAGTGCCTTTATCAACAGAGTGATCTTGCTGGCCCTTGTCTCATAATTTTTAAACACTTTTTGAATTGCAGTCAAGATAACATGGATTGTATGTTATCTGTTTGGATGCTGTAATAAAACAGTATGAACTGATGGTTTAGAAACAGTCTCTGTAGAAGTTCCAGCTGAAGGCAATCTGTGGGTACCTGCTTCAGAGGGCTGTTTCTTCCCTGTGTCCTCCTCTCCTGGCTGAAGGATAAGGGGCCTCTCTTTTAGATTCCTTTATAAGGATGTCGGCCACCTGACTAAGCTCCCACTTTCCTTTTCTTTGCCTCTTTGGTAGCACAGGGCTGTTAAATATGTGTCCGATAAACCTTTTCATTTTGAAGCGAAAGCACACTGAGGAGAAGCCACATTTCCACATTTCCGGTTTTGATAGCTCATTCCTGCCTGTCCTTTTCCTTTGAGGTCCGTCCTGAGTCTGTTGCAGATGAGGGGCCTTCCTGAAGTGCTTCTCTGCTTAATGAAGTGATTTTTGCTATTTTTAGCTTTTCTGATGGTTGGCAACAAATGTGAAGCCGAAGATTAATTTTGGATCCGAATATTTAGGATTTGAAACCAAGGCACACTGTGGCACTCTAATTAAAAATGTTAAATGTGTGTCTTTGCCAGCTCAAATGAAGAAAATGAGAAATTGTTGAACTACAAACAGTAGCAAATTGTAGAAAGGGTTCACTTTGGATTTTGCCAAAGGTTATTTGGAAAGCTTAACATCAATTATTTTGACATCCTCAAGCCTCCTTTAAGGATGGAGGAGCCGTGCTTATTGGGAAGTTTTAATATGCCATAAGTGTTCTTCCTTAAAATATTTCATGCAGTTAAAATAATTAGCAAACTCCCATTGTTAACTCACTTTAGAGTCGTCCAGTCCCTTAACAAATGGCTATAACCTAGATAACCTAGAAGCCCTGCACAGATTTAGCCCATGGCAGCTCAGTCTCCAAGTGAGTGCCCTGGTAAGGGAAACAGAGATTGTCTCTGACATGAACTCTGTGGCTGGCTCTTTGACCATCACCCCTCCCCTGACGGGGGAGCAGCCTTGCCGGGCCACAGAGAAAGGCAATGCAGCCTGTCCTGATGAGACCTAGGGTGAGATGGAAGGGGAGGAGGACCTCCCCTATCAGTGGACTTGGAGCCTCCTATGGAAACTGGATCTCTTAGGATTAGGTAGCATCGGACTCTGTTCTCTGTGTTTTCTGTTTTGAGAGTCGTGTGCAGCACAGTCTGACTCCAGACTTGTAATCTAGCAGAAGATAAAGCCAGCCGAGAGCTTCTCCAGTCCTCCTGGCTGCCGCTACAGGGATGCGCCTCCGCATCTGCATCTCTTGGTCTTTTGTTTTATTCAGTAATTCTGAGAAGATAAACAATAGGTAATTCTGAAAAGATGAACGATAGGTGACATAGTGCTGATAATATGATTGCTAATATAACGGTGTACACATGCACGCACGTGTGTATGTGTGTGTGTTTGTATGACATTAGTGTGTTCTTATGTATGTGCCTATGTGAGTTTGTTTGTTCATGTCTGTCTGTGTGTGTATATATGTGTGTGAGTGAGTGTGTATGTGTGTATGCATGTGTGTATATGTGTGTGTGTACATGTTGAGCATCTTTCCCAGTTGCTCTAGCTTAGTAGTTGAGAGAGTCTCTTATTAACCCTGGCTAGTAAGCCCTGGGATGTCCCTGTCTCTGCCTCCCTGTTGTGGAGTTATAGGTGCACATTGACGCTATATTTGTGTGTGTATGTATGTGTGTATATACATACACACACACATATATATGTATATATATATACACACACATACATGCACAAAAATGTGTGGTGTGTACAACATACACACCACACATTTTTGTTGTTGTTTTGTTTTTCCAGGCAGGGTTTCTCTGTGTAGCCTTGGCTTAGCTGTCCTGGACTCACTTTGTAGACCATGCTAGCCTTGAACTCACAGCGATCTGCCAGCCTCTGCCTTCTTGAGTGCTGTCATTAAAGGAGTGCCCTACCACATCCAGCTTCCTAATTTCTTTATTTTTTAACGTGGGTGCTGGGGTTCAGGATTCAGTCCCTTGAACAGGGCCTTATGCTTGCTTGTTACACACTTTATATACTGAACCTTCTCCCCATCCCCCTATGATATCATTTGAGGGTAAATAACTCTACAGCAGCCTGTGAGGATGTGGGGACATTTGTTAGTACATGTACATTTGGTTGAAAGGTGAGCTGTGGTTATAAAGTAGGCAGTGAAGTAGGTCACTCAGACAGTGAAGATGTCCAAGTATTCTGGCTTCTTTTGGTAAAGCAGTGGTGGTGTCTCAGGACTTGTCCTCAACCAGCAGAGTGCATAGACCCTTGCTGTTGTCTGGTTCCTCTGACCTTGAAGAAAACACTGTATTCTTGCCAGACTTACTTCGTAGGTAAGCTTGCTGAATATGAATACTGAGGTGTTCAGTTTAGTTACTATGGGGATTATTTTTTCTTTTTCTTTTCCTTTTTTTTGCGGGGGCGGGGGGAGACAGAGTAAGAATACAAATACCATTTAAAATCAACTAGCTGGTGGATTGCAGAATGCATTGTTATTTTTTCAAAAAGATTTATTTATTTATTATTTATACAGTATTCTGTCCACCAGAAGAAGGCTCCAGATCTCACTATAGATGATTATGAGCCATTCTGTGGTTGCTGGGAATTGAACTCAGGACTTTTGGAATAACAGCTAGTGCTTTTAACTTAGCCATCTCACCAGCCCAAATGCATTGTTATTTCAGTCTTTCTGTCTGGATGCTTTGAGTCATTCCCACTCTTTTCCCACCAGAACCTTAGTCTCAGTGTAGCCTCATGTCAGATCAAGCAGAGACCCACCGAGAGGTCAAGGCACAGGGCAGGTGATGTGGTGATCCACGTTGAACTCCATTTGTTCCTCAGAGTAGAAGAATGAAGAATCCTTTTGAATTGCTTTCTGAGGGCTGGGGTAGGCGGCAAGAGGGTGAACCATGGTGTGAATTTCTTCCTGTTACTGTTCCTCCTCCATTGCTACGTACCTGTCTTCCCACCCTAGATTATGACTGTCCTAGAGCACTGTTCTGTAAGCTGCCCAAATCTGAATAATCATGAGTCATTTCCACACAAATTCTGCTCTGGTTCTTTGTGTTTCCTTTGCCTATAAATTTGATCCCTGATGTACTCCTATTCAGGATTTCCAATGAATTGTTTAGAGAAAAGAAGAAGGAAGAAGAAGAAAGAAGAAAGAAAGGAAAACATCTTTATTTCCTGGGAAAATTATAGCTACTTTAGAAGATGGTTGTGGGATATGATTACATTGAGCTTTCTTCTGAGGGACAGAATAAGTTAATCTCTTTCCCCACCCCAGTATTTTAAATTGCTTAAACTAACTTGCTTTGGCCAATGGGCAAAATCCAACTTCAGGGTAAAGTATGCAGTGTATTCTGTGGCCTTGGCCAACAGTTCTGAGGGAATGAGATTCATGGCTATGCTTGTAGATGGTGGGAGTCTGGGTGGCTTGGTGGGTTACTTCTCGATTGCGCTGCAGATCGGTGAGAAACTATTGTATTCTAGATGCCAAGACAAATACTAGAGCTATAGAGGCACTTGAGGCCTGGCCTCTGCTTACAAGCGACTTATTATAGGCCATTGTGTGAGAGTGAAATCACAGAACCTGAGGACAGGAACAAAAGCATCCATCCTCAAGGTTTTAGGAGGAGCCCCGTGGTCAGGAGCTGTGAGGGAATCTTCTTCTCCTGGACTGTCTGTGGTGCTTGGAGACTAATTCTGGTATTCTCAGACTTGGTCTGGGGGCCAAGATTCTTCTGGATTTCTCTGTTGGTCCTTGAAGTAAGAGTGCCTTTCCCATTTTTAAGTGGTTACTGAGAAGAGCAATGCAGTTGTGCATCTCATCCAGGTGGGTGTCTCTGTGGGTGACAGAACACACACATTCTGGTGGCTCCTTGTGAGAGCTGAGCCCCTGGTAACGTTGTGTTGGCTTAGTTGCAAGTACTGGTCTGAATGTCTTTGCCCTGAGGAAATCACCAGCCAATGCATTCTTCCAGAGCACACTCCTATTGTCAAGCCACACAGGCCACCGGACCATCATTGTCTGTGTCAGGAGAATAACATATGAAATTTGAGTTTCATATGGTATTACCGGAAGGTGTTACCGGAACAAAGCCATTCTTGCTCGTTCGCCTGTTATCTGTGGTTGTTTACACAGCAGAGGTGAGTAGTTATAGTAGTTATAGAGGGATGGTCCCCTCACAGTCTAAAATACTAGTTATCTGGCATTTTCTCAGACATTTGCCCATTCTGGTTTTCCTAACCCCTGTTCTAACTCTGCTACCAGCACACACTGGGTTAATCCCAACTGCTACCTTCGTCCTCAGTGCAGCCATCATTTATTGCCTACCACACACCAGTTCCCATAAACTCAGTTTCTTCTGCTCCGCAGCGCCCCCACCAGTTGCCTGTAGCGTGAGCTGCAGGGTGCAGGTGGGCATTCAGCAAGGCCCTTTAAGGACCACTCATGTACTCTCAATTGCACTTTGAGAGGAGGAGCCCCATTCACTGATCTGTGAGCGAGCCCTCTCCCAGCAGCTTTATTTTTAGATGGCCCTTTGGCCAACAGATCTGCTGCAGTTGGGAGCCTTTTATTTTTGGCAGTCTATAGAAAAGGAGACAATGCCGGGCTCGAGCCTTTCATCCTGCTCTAGGCACTGGGGTGCTGCAAAGCTCACGCAGACTTAAGCAATCTGCGGGCTCACAGCTCATGCACTTGGGCCATTCTGTGTGACACTGAAACCTCATACCTTATGGCAGAGATAACAGAGAGATGTGGAAACATAAAGCCATGATAAAGGCCAGAGCAGATGAGCATTTGGCAGAGCTGTCACAAGTCAGTTTTGCTCATGGTGGCTCTTTCTTGGAACTGAACAGCACTCACGTCTCCTTAAGCAGAAAGCCTCAGCAGAGCTACAGGAAGGGGCTTTTCTGCCCGCGGTTCCACTGCATGTTGTGTGGTTTCAAGGGCATTTCCCCTGTTTGCCCCAAGCAACTGGTTTCCACCAAACTGAAAAGCTGTCTTTGGAAGAACTCTGAGATTGTAATCTGAAGGCTGGTTAGGCAGCCCTAGTTGCCACTTCGCTCCAGCTACCGAGTCAGAAGTGATTTGAGTACGGGTGGTAGAGAGGAAAAAACTACCACATTATCCTTCACTGATTATTCAGTGTTTGCAAAAGGGCACAGAAAGATTAAACAGAGAAGTATATGAGGCTAATCAGGCAAGGATGAGACACGGAAGGTAGTGTTAAAGGACGTAATCTGGGAAAGTTTAGGGACTGGCAACATTTTCACACAAAACCAGGGATGAAGAGTAGTACTCCTCACATGCAAGCCTCTGCTGCTCAACCCTGCGGAACAAACCAACAGTCAAACCCCTGAAGACACCCATAGAAGAACCAAACCTCGTGAGAGAGGGCTGCGTGTTGCCAGGCCAGAAACCTGCGTGGTTTGAGGGCTAATATGGTACTTGTTTTTCTGGGTGAAGATCAGGGAGAGGCTGGAGTTAGGGGACACTGGATGCAGAGAGGATCTTTCCTTCGTCCCTGTTTTCCAGGTTTCAGTTGTTTTGACTCAGGCTAGCATGAACCAAGCAAAGTCATAGCTATTAACACTTTGAAGCTGAACACATTGATGTTTAAACCAAGATCTGGGTTAGCAGGATGGCTCAGCAGATAAAGACACGTGCTGGCGGGCCCCACAATCCTTGTATTCCTGTGACCCTCATGGTGGAGGAGGGGAGCTGATTCCTGCAGGCTGTCTTCTGACCGCCACGTAAGCAGCTTGCTTATGAGGCCCATTTCCCACCGTGAATAACTTTCAGTAAAAGGTTTTTTTTTGTTGTTGTTGTTGTTGCTGTCTTTAGGAATAAAATTCAAGGTAGTTTTATGATTAGCTTATATGGACCATTGGCCAGTTTTTCCAGTCTCTGTGTCCAGCTTCAAAGTGTTAATAGCTATGACTCCAGGCTGGAGGTGCAGTCTTGACATGTTTGGGCGTGTGCCCATCTTTGTGGTTAGGGTTCATGGAAAAAGAAACATCACAAACAAAGGTGGTCAAACCCGGTTGCCTTTGCCAACCTGTGGAAATTCATCCGGCAAAGAAGTTGATGTCATGTTTGTAGGCCCTATCCTACAGAGAGAAAACAGCACAAAGCTGCTTGCTATTGCAGATGTGAAGGCTCAGTGCTGTCCCAGGAGGCGATAAACTGGTGGTCATGTGTCCATGATTCACTGTGGGGAAGGTGAGCCTTCTGTGGAGGGTCTGATTCTTTAGGCGCAGTGTGGGCCAGGACTATCTGATCCTTTGCACTTTCTGTTTGGTGCCCTTAGGTTGGAAGCATTATGTCATAGTTTGTCCACTCCAGTGACACCAGAGAGAACACTGGGGAAGATGGTGGGTTCTTTGAGCCTGCTCTTAAATCCTACTCTCATTTTTAAATAAGTCACAACCAAGATTACATTCAATCATATATATTTTGTGATGTGTACATGTTTGTACAAGTACACATGCGTACATTGCCAACCTGTGCAAATTCATCCGCCAATGTATGTCTATATTTACACACAAATTAGCGTATGTACATATATTCATACATCAATTTACCATCATCCATCCATCCATCCATCCATCCATCCATCCATCCATCCATCCATCCATCCATCCATCCATCCATCTTCTAGCTGACAGGATTTCTCCAAGAAGAGACACTTGGGTTTACGATCTTAGGACCTGCCACTCTCCTAATAATGGTGGGAAGAACATGTTTTAATAACGTGTCTTCTGTAGCAACTTGAGTTGTTGGTCATTAACTGTTTCACTGGCTGGGTGCATGAGCTATTTAACAGAGCAGTGAGATTTAGACAGGGTTTTATGGCTACAGAGGAAATGAGGACTTTCTGATTGGGGCGGGTGACCAGTAGTGGCAAATCTCTCCAAGACAGTTTCTCTTTCCTCAGGCTTCTTCAGTTGTGAAATGCATTGTATATCCCAGTGGCCGTGCCTTGCATGTGGGTACACGACCCTATGGGTAAAGTGATCATCGATACTGTGGCTTCCCCACTATGACAGACCTTATTCCCAGGAACAGTCACGTTTTATTCCCACCTACCTCAAGAAAGCAAATGGGCCTGAAGTTTCTGAAATTGTATTTTTTCTTTATGCTTTACTTTGCACATGAAGAAGTAATTGCATTTGGCTCTACTTATTATTTATTTACTGGCTTCTTTGTTATTTATTTTTTATTTTTCAAAGGCTCTCTATGTATAGCATGGGCTGGTCTCAAACTCTGATCTTTTTGCCTGCTTTTCTCAAAGGCTAAGATTGGCTAAGCAATGCTAAAGCAAGATGTTTAAAACTGTGTATGAGTGGGTTCCCATTTCATTAAGTTTGCTGAGTCTGGCTCCCCAAATGTTGTGAAGAGCCCTGGAGGATAAGATTCACTTCTCTCATGTATTTTTACTTATGGGTTTCATTTGGGCCACAGTGTTGTAATCCATTGTGCTGCAGATGGGCCATGGGTGAACTGTGAACTGTGCTGCATACGTCCTTGAGGTCATGCCCTTGTGCTCAGTTGCATGCATTTCTGGCTATGTCCTCATTACCCGAATTGCTGATTTCTCTTCTTCAGTAAAGACTTCAACCCAGGTGCCCTCTGTCTCAGTGTAAAAGAGTGTCTGTCGGTTTTATATCCTTTGGGAAACCTTGGTACCATTTGTCATGCTGCTTGTATTCTGCTAATAGGTAGATTTCCTGGTTTTATTTTATATTGTTTTCATAACTCACAATGTTATTTCCTACTTGTAATTTATTTGACCATTTGACTATCCTTTCTTGTAAACTCCATATTCAAGCCACTTGTCACTTGAGAGCTGGTCTTTTAGTGTGTTGAGTGTGTATGAGTTTGTTTATTTTAATGACTTAATAATTTGTGTGTGTGTTTGGGTTGACATGTGGCATGGCAGGTGTGTGTAGGAGGGAAGACAACGTGTGGGCGTTGGTTCTCTCCTTCTACCACATGGGTCCTGGGAGCAAGGCACCCTTTTCCTACTGAGTCATTGCTCTAGTCCTGTGGATAGTTGTAAAAAACATTCTTCATAATATTACTTCGGAATTATGTTGTTTTGCCCCTTACATGTTTACTATTAAAAAAAATCTCTTTCTGACTCAGAATTTATCATAGTTCGAGTGTCTATCTGTCTATATTTTATCTCTTACCATAAAATACAAGGCATTCAAGTTTTGTTTGTTTATTTTTTAATTTTTTGTTGCTGTTGTTTTGTTTTTTGAGACAGGGTTTTTCTTGTCCTGGCTGAGCTGGACTTGCGTTGTAGACCAGGCTGGCCTTGAACTCACAGAGGTCCGCCTGCCTCTGCCTCCCAAGTGCTAGGATCAAAGGTGTGCGCCACCACATCTGACTGTGCAGTCAAGTATTTTAATTTTTTATCTCCTTTTTTTGGTATGATATTGTTATATTTTTTCTTTAATTTTAAACCTCCTGCAACTGTAATTAATGTTGTCATGTTTCTGTCTGTCTCAGTTACCCTTCCTTCTATTGAGGTGTCGTTCTTGCTGTCTGGGAGGTTCACTTTGACTTTGGCTCATCATCTCCTGCTTCTTCTTGTTCCTGCTGAGAACTTGGTGTTCAGTTACTGTCACCTTTTTGTAGGTCATCACATGACTATTTTTCCTCTGTATCTGCTTTTTCAAGACCTGCTGTAAAATAAATGGGAACCATTTGTGATTGTACTCTTTAGGGCTTCTAGGAGCTCTTGAGTCTCTGGGTAGATGCATTTGGGGCCCTTTCCAGTCTGCGTTTCTGCTGCCCACTCCCCCTTTCCCCGCTGTATGCTGGACCTGTTTTGTCATTGTTTCATGTTGGCTAAGTTGACCTCACGCTAGATGCCTAAAGATGAACCTGAACTTCTGGTCTTTCTACCTCTCCTGGGATTACTGGAATATGCTTTCACCCTATCCTTAGCTTCTCTCTCTTTGTCATTTTTTCCCCTCCTTCCGTGCCTTATTCTACATTATCAGTGTTGTGTAAAGGCAATACACTTTTTTCCTTCAAAGCGTCTTTTTATCTTTAGGCTCATGACTTGCCAGGAACCATTCCTTAGTCATCAGATATACAAAGATTCTTGTCTCTGTAGCTTGCTACTTAACAATTAAAACTGCCAGCCAGTGATTAGTACCCATTGGTGATTATTTCTTCATTTTATATTCATAAAACTTAATGAGATGGGCTATGAGGAGGTGGTCGGTGCTACTGAAAACATGGTAGAGCTGTTTTGGATGGATGGGTTATTATCAGGGGAAGTGGAGGAAATTTGGGTGCTGCTCCAATGAAGATAGGGCTGTTCTCAAAAGAGTGTGTCCAGAAAGTTCAAGAACACCAAAGAGGCCTGGTGTGGCTTCATTGGCAGGAAGAAGAATGGAAGGGGCAGGAAACAAAGGGAGAAAAGGGGTGATGATGGACAGCTGTACAGGTCCTGCTGAGGCTCCTGCCCCTGAACAGACGAGGGGGATCTGACCTAGGACTAGAGATCCCATGACTTCCAATAGAATGGGCTGTAGAGAGCAGAAAAGAGAAGGAGACACTCACGCAGAAGCGTTACTATAATTCTGTAGAGAATGTCCTGGTCAGGTTCTGCTGACAGCAAGGGATGGAGGGAAGAGATTTAGACTTGCTCATTTTGTTGAAGAGGGTGCAGTTTTCTGACTAATTTCATGTGGGTTGTGAAAGAGATGTGTAACTGCTCCTCGTTGCAGTTCAGCCTAAACCACTGAGAGGGATGAGTTACCCTTGTGGAGCTGGGAAGGTTGCCTGGAAGATGTCCAGAAGGAAGGATTAGCTCACATTTGGGTATCTGAACATGGTGTCTTGCAGGGAGAGACAGTTTTCTTACCTGCAGAGAGATATAAGGATGTAGTGGTATTCATAGTCATGAGGCTGGCTGGGATCTCTCAGGGTTGTGGGTAAGATGACATTTACGATGAAGATAGTTCATCGTAACTAGGAGAACCAGCCTTTCAGAAGGAGGGAGAAGAAGCAGTCTTGGGCAGAGACATCACACTGTTCTATAGGACAGTCTGTCAGTGAGCTAATAACACCTGTCATAGTTATTCTTTGGCGGCCTCTATTCTCCTGATTCAGTCACAGCAGGTGATGTCTACTATTCATAGTCTTCACATGAGAAAGCAAGTCCTTCGCTGAAATAGGATCTAGAAAGCAGGTCTGTGTATATTGCATACTGAGATACCCAGTGCAGATTATAAAGAGAACCTTTGTCTTCTTGAGGCTTGAAACCCTGTGTCTGTCCATCACAGAGAAGAGAAGCAATCAGCAAAAACGACCAGCAGGATGGAAGGATCATGATGTCTTATCAAATGCAGAAATGATACCATTGTAGATAGAAAAGATGGGCCAAATGTGATGAAGATGGAGAAAGAAGCATTGGATTTGCCAATTTGTAGGTCATTTGTTCTTTTCAGGACATGGGAATGGATGGATGCCTAGCTCCCTTGGGATCATAAGAAAGGGGAAAGAAAAAGGCTCAGGAGACAATTAGCAACCTCAAGCCTTCCGGGGATGAGCAAGTGATAACACAGCTGATTTGTGTATTATTTGACTGTATTGAAGAGAGGAGAGATATGGCTGGAATTCTGATGGATTGGGGTAGGATGGGAAGGAGTGTCAGGCTTTAGATGTGATTGTTACCTATATCTACAGGAAGCTGGAGTGTGTGGATGCAGACAGAACCTTGCCAGGGGCTATGAAGGCTTTCAAGTTTGTGGAAGTCAGTTCTTGTTTCTCCAAGAAGTAGGATAAGAGGTCGTCTGTGGAGAGACAAAAGTACTGGAGATTTGGGAAGAATGTGTGTGTGTATATATATATAGTATGTATATATATATTGTAAAAATATATAAATATATATAGTAAAATGTATATATATACATATATATATATATATGTTTGTTTTTTCATGAGTCTGTAGGTGAATAGACCAGAGATTTCCAAGTGATTGCTAGTGATGTTTAAAGAATCACTTGCCATCATCAGGCTAATGATCATGAATTTGAAGTGAGGCTGTGATTGTGCTCATGTGTTGTTTTCTTTGGCTCTTAATTTTTTCCTTTTTGCCATAGATACCTGTCTGTGAATAAGGAGTTTGTTAGATTTATTTTAACTAGTGTGGTGTTTGTGCTAAAAGAGTCTGAGTGAGAGAGGGTTGAGTAAATTGAGGTGGGAATTTTAAAGCTAGAACACAAATTCAGTTTCTATTTTGTTTCTTTTATTTATTATTTTATGTGTATGTGTACCATGTCTGTTACTGGTGCTGTTAACTGCTGAGTCAACTCTCCAGACCAAGCTCATTTATTATTTATTATTTTTAATTATATATATATATATGTGTGTGTGTGTGTGTGTGTATTTGTGTGGGTATGTGCACAGAGTGGTGCCCATGGAGGTCAGAAGAGGGCCTTGGATCTTTTAAAGCTGTAGGCACAGGCAAGTGTGAACCATCTGCCATAGAAGGCCTGGAAAAGAGTTTTCTGCATGTGTCACAAAAGTAACTCAGCAAGACAACTCACTTTTCAGAAAGGTGTGCCATGACCAAACCTGGGTAAGCAAGCACAGAGTTGAGCAGTTTACTTAGCTTTTGTCCTACAGTAGGGTGGTGACTGTGTCTCTCCCCATTGGTGGGAACTTGATCTCACAATCTGATGTGATTGGCTAATTCATTATGGGTGTGACGTGGGGACAGTGTCATGGAGAGTCAATTATTAGGAAATTAAAGGGGTGTGGTGATCTTCTAAGTGCTTGGTGGTACTAGGACATTTTAGGAGTATCACTATTTTGATTTATGCCTTGTGGTTGCTTTAACCAAGATGGTGAGGAAATCTCATGGCCTTGATGAGGTCACCAACCAAGCTGGTTACAAAGCCACATGGTTCCTAACCCCTATTAGAGTAGAACTCTCTAAATCTCACAGATTAAACATGGACAGTGCCCCCAACAACTACCAGAGTAAACCGAAAGTGATCTTGACACCATTTTGTCCAACTTGGAATGGGCTGATATCAGATGGATTTCTGACCCTCTGTGTTTGCTAGAAGCCTTAGAAACCAACCTGTTAAGAAGTTGATAATTCTAATTTAACACCTTGGCAAGCTTGTAGGGTACTTTCACTCAATTACAATAGCAACTGCTTGGGACCATGTGGTCTAAAAGCAGTCAGGCCTGACACCAAGCAGCTGTCTCATCTGACTTCCTACAAACCTGATCCAGAATCTTCAAGTTCTCTGAGGGGATCCTGTGCCCAGGGAGAGAAGATTGGGCTTTAAAGTTGTTAGCATTGTTTAGTTCCTACCACATGGCCCTCAGTCAGGCACTAAAACATGAGAGAGAAGGGATAAAGTGGTGCTTGTTTCCTCCTCCTCCCAGGGAGGCAGAGCAGTGAGTAAGCTTCTTATGGCCATACAGTCAGATGGATGAAGGAGCTCACCTTTTCTCTTCAGAGATGTTTTGGCATGGCCTTGTGTGTGTCAACAAATATGTTACTGGAATTTTGGTGTCCCTTCATGGTCACTGAAAGATACAGGGGAAATCAGGTCACCTCATGGGTTTCCTCCTCTCACTAATATAAGAAAATAAGAATTTTTAAATGGAAGCGGAAGGAAACGTTTATCAGAGTTTAAAAGACCCTTCCCTAAGGGAAGACAAGCTGTGGATCTCATCAGAGCCCTGAGGACAAGGAAGAGGGAGAGGGAGGGAAAAAGTTATGTCACCTGAGCTGGTTTGGGAGTCAGAAACATGGCTCACTAACAGCTGCCAGTTGGGAGGAGAGCTTTCCTTTCTCAGGATTCTCACCCCAGCACTAATCTGAGGGGTACCGACAAGCCCAGGTGCCACTGGCCCCAGAGGGACCCAATAAGGCTAAATAACGTCTAAGGTTTCCCTCTGGGAGTAGGAGGAAAGGGAAGGTGTTGAAGCCCTTTCTTACATTGTTCAATTTCTATATTCTTTTTTTTGTGGAATAAAGGGACGTGGGTCTTCCTGCAGTTGAAAGCATAGTCAGTCTCTGTCTGAGATACAGTCCAGGAGAGTCTAAAGGCTTAATGATTGATTTGGGGTCCATATGAAATGACAGTACTTTATTACCGGTGGGTTTTTTGTTTGTTTGTTTATTATCTCATTTTCCTTCCAGTAGTTAAGCATGAGTCCCAAGTGGTTACCAGAGGGAATTTTATTCTTATTTTATTTTTCCTAGAGTACTTGTTATTTTGACTATTTCCCATCCCTCCTTTCAGAGATGACTTTTGGAGGCTCAACCCTCATCCCCACCCATTGCTGGGATAGAAGTTTTTTCATTCTAAGTCAGGTGCTTTGCTCATCTGATTACCCTTGTAGATCTGGCACTTCCTGGCAATAAGCAGGTTGGTAGAAACCTCTGAGTAGGTCAAAGGGACTGCCAATGAGATACACGAGGGTGCGGTAGGCGCCCACAGAATTGTGGATCAGGGCTACCAATTCAGTCTGTGCTCAGAGCATAGCTCAGTCTCCTAGATGTCCCAACTCCCAAGGAAACACTTCACTCTTTGTAACTTTCTTCTTTTTGTTTCTTGTTTCTTCTTCTTTCTTTTTCTTTTTTCTTCTTCTTCCAAAGGTACTTTTAATAGTTTGGGGTATACACCACAGAAATGACAAACATTGGGACAGGGTAACTCCCTCACCCCAAAGGGGTGAGAGGCTGCCTGAGGGGAAGGAAGCACAAAAGGAACCTGCAGGGCAAAGGGAATGCCATCGGTGCTGGGACCTGTGAGCACTACAGGAAGAAAATCCAGCATGGTGGGACTGGCTCCAGGCACACAGGTGTAGGGCAGGAAGGTTGGACAAAAGCCACAAAGCTACTTGGGTTCCTCCTCCTTGTTTGCCTTTTTCTGCTTTGGCTGCATGATCTCCGAGTCCCAGGGGGTAGAGATGATAGGGCACTCAGCTCGTGGGCAGTGGCAGGAAGCTCATCATCTCCACACTTTCCCTTAACCGAGTTACTTTCCTTCTTCATGTTCTTGCTGGCAAGCTCCTGCTGGTTACCATGGGTCATGGCGTCAGCAGTGGCTCCAACCTCTCCTTGTAACATTTCTTATCTTGCTCTGCACACGGAGTTGCCTAGTCACTGTGATGCTGGCATGAGTCTTTTTCTGAGTTGCCAAGAAACTTTCTGATCTGGAATCATTTTTTATCTGAAAAGTGCTGTTCGAGGTCCAAAGTAGAAAGAAAGACTCAAGTCTTAGGAAAGTCTAGGATTCAGGGTTTTGGCAAATAGGCAAGTACCACAAGTGTTCCAACAAAATAGGAAGCTGATGGAGTATGGGAACTACCAATGTTTTTTCCCGTTCTGTTTGTAAGCCATGCTCCTCAAAGGCCTAGCATGCCAGGTCTTGGAAAAGGCTCAGTGAATGTTATGATGTGTGTCGGGAACATTGAGTATCTCACTCAGTGATGCTTATTTCTTGCCCTAGTTGCTTTTCCCCGTCCTTGTTGTCTCTGCTTCAGACAGAGGTTGCTTCTGTGGTTGCAGGGGCAACTTCAGGCTTGGGTGCTTTAACTGTGCGTCTGGTGTAGAGTGTCTGTCACATGGTAGTGAATCTCAGTCATTTACTGAGGGTCCACAATGTAGCAAGCACTTATAGGCATGTTTCCTATGAGCAGAAGGGTCAGGAGTAGCTGTCTATGTAGAGCTTTCATTCTAGTTGGGGAAGGTAGGATCAATAAAATATAGGCAAACTATAAAATATTTATGGTGTGTTATATACTCTAAGAAAGCACATAGAAAGAAAACATCCTAGGAATTAGAGTTGTCTGTGAGCACAGATCTAAAGTTCAATGTCAGATGTATGTACGTGCAAGAACAAGTCTCCATGGGAGGCTGATGTAGATGGTGGCATGTCGATATGGAAACCAAACCGAACATCATGCTAAAAGCCAGGGGCATTGTTTTGGTTATTGCCGCAGTACAAGTTGGTAGGTTCTTGTGTGTGTGCTAGTATGAATCTATCAAAGTGGAAATGGTTAGTCTGTGAATGGCTACTTGTGATTTTTTGGGTATGTGTGTGTGTGTGTGTGTGTGGAGAGTGGGGTCTGAGGGAATAGTGGCGGTTGGGAGGCTGATGACCTCAGAGCAGCTGACCTGATTCATTTTTGCCAGTGGAAGGTTATACATGCAAATATTACAGTTGTTCTTTAATGGGCTGGGTTCATCTGTGGCCAGAAAAAGAACCAAGGTTCCCAAGTGCCTGGCTTGGAGAGGGGCCAAAAGTCTGAATCAAGAGCTCAAGCCTAAGCAAGAGTGTGGATGTGTGTCAGCTGAGAAAGTAAAGGTCAGATTCTGACAGTCCAGCAGCACCGTGGTCCCTCAATGAGAACTCTCTCCTCGTAGCAACCATGCATCGGGAGATATATGATGTGCCTCAGACGATGTGGTAAGATGTTGGTCAGCTCTCTGGTAGGATCTACCTCATAGCAGTTGGCATGGGTAACTCCTAGGACATGCACCAGGAATAGTGTGCCAGCAGCCTCTGTGTTTGGGTCACCTGCCTTCTTTCACTGGGATGCTTTCATATGGGATGCTTGAATAGAAAGCAAGCTTCTGCTTACTAAGAGCTCCAGTATTACCACTTGAGGCAGGTGCTGCAGACAGCTCCGTTTGAAACAGCCACCTAATGATTCGTTGTCAGAGCCCTTTGCGGACCTTGCTTCGGTGAACTGGCCAGTGAGCACATTCTTACACTTCCCATCCATGGATTACTCATATTCTTAGCTTATTACCCAATTTGATTTGCTCAGGTTACACATCTCCTGCACTCATCTCTGTCAGATACCATGATGATTAATTTTGTGGAGCTCTGTGACAAAGCCTGGCATATGTTTCCCACAGGCTGCATCTGGCCTCGGGATGACATACATGTGGAAAGCATATGTGTGAGGAAGCACAGCTTTGGGAGTCACACTAAGTGCTCTGACTTTGTAAACTTAGAACCTGAGGATAATAGCCAACTCATGGGCTATGGGGATGCCAGGGTCCATGGTGGCAGGATGGTTGGCTGCCCGAATGCAGTGGGGGTGCTGGGGAGGTCTGAACTCCAGCTTTACAAAGGCCATGTTAGAATTTCATATTCAGCCCATCCTTTTGCGTGGCTTTGAACAGTTCATGGAGCCTTGCTGTGCTTTAATCTCCTTAAAATAGGTTCAGTCGCAAGTCATCCATGCTGAACTGTCCTGAGGAAGTGGTACAAATACGGGTGAACTGTCTCTCATGTCATCTCAAGTGTTGTGGTTTTCATGGAGAATGTGCTCAAGAAACCAGCTGTCATCATTGGTCATAGAAGCTGTTGTCACATCAACTCAGAAGGAAGCATTGCCATGTCCCCATTATATGGGGGTGGGGTGGGATGGGGGGATGGGCTGAGAGTACCAGGTTGTCCCAAGCGCTTACCTTCACTGCCTGGCATCCCTCTGTGTTTTCATCTCTCTGGTCTGAATGTCTTCTCTGGTCTCACAGTGTTCTTAGTTGATAACTTAGGCTTTCTTCATTTCTCTCAGTATGATCCCTCATGATCAACCCATTCTGGTTCCTTGATCTTCTTTGAAATTTGGGCTTCACAAGGGTTGTTGGACACACGGCCCACATGAAATACACTCTGTTCAGCTGTGACACCTGGCGTATTGCCAAAGGGTGTGCCCATTTGCCTTTTCATCGTTTTGAGAGATTTAGTTTGATAGTTGAGACAGGCTCAGTATATATCCTACACTGAGGCAGTCTTCTGGGTGTGAAGATCAAGGTGATGGGCCAGAGAGAACAGTCAGGCAGGAAGTAAGAGTGGGCTACTGTATGCAGAGTCCTGACTCTCTTGCTGTCAGCAGTCAGTAGTGCCTGAAAAACCACACGTACCTGAACCAAATAATCTTTTACTTTTCATAAAATTATAAAAACCTCAAATCTGTTTTTAACACAGTTGATGCTATTATAATTGATGATTTTAAATAAATCATATATAATTAATTCAATGACATGAATTACATATTTACTACTGTGCAGCCATCACTGCTTGTCTCAGTTATTGTTCTGTTTCTGTGAAAAGATATCATGACCATGGCAACTTAAAAGAGAAAGGATTTAATTGGAGGCTTACCTACAGCTTCAGAGGGTTAGTCCATGACCGTCATGGCAGGGAGCATGCCAGCAGCAAGCAGACATGGGTCTGGGGCAGGAGCTGAGAGCTCACACCTTATCCAAAAGTTGGAGACAGTGCTAGAGACTGGACCTGGTGTGGGCTTTTTGAAACACCAAAGCCTACTCACTCCCAGATGACTTCCTTCTAACCCTTCCCAGAACAACTTCTAGCAAGCAGGGACCAAGCATTCAACATCTGGCCCTGTGGAGCCGCTCTCACCCATGCTCTTGCACTGCTGTCTGTGTCTGAAACTTAACCATTTGCCTGGAATCGTGTAATTTTCTGCAACTTATGTATTTTCCTTAAGGTAATGATGGTCCATTCATGCTATATTTCTTGTGAGAATGTAATTTCTTTCAATGGCAAAATAATGCTTTATTATATATGTATGCTCTGTTTTGCTTAGCAGCTTACCCAGCTGTGGGTTGCTGGATTGTTCCTACCTTTTGGCTGCAATGAATATTCATGATGATGTTCCACAGTGGTTCAGAGGCGCAATTTTAGTTTCATGGTAGGACTAGGGAAAGCCTGGTCTGTGGCGAGTTTGCTGTCATAATTCCTTGCCTTGAATGCCTCTGTCCAGTATCCCAGAGGCTTCCTCACCATCTTGCTTGAATCTGCCACAGTAGTTATCTGGAGTCAGATTGCCTTTAGCCATCTCAACTGCCCAGCTGGGTGTCTGCCCAGCCTCTTGTTTGCCTGTCTATGGCTGGGCCAAGATGTTTCTTATGCACCCACTTCTTATGATTTGCTTATGAGTTCTGAAGTTGCTGAATGTTATTTTTCTTACCTGGACCATGTTGGGGGCCTCAACTTTTATATGCATATGCTGCTTTTAACGATCACTGTGTGGAAGAACATTTTAAGCAGCTGATATGACTTAAGTTGGTCTGGGTGAAGCAGCCTTTGCCTTTTCTTTGTGAGCCTAAGCAATTTGTGTCCTCCTTCTCACCTTGAGATGAACGTGCAAGACTCTTGATTCCCTCTCTTATACCTGGACCTGGGACCCAGCAATGTGTCTGTCACCCTACTTCAAGCCTTATAGTAAGATCTGGGATGCAAACTTGGTGTGTTTCTTGAGTGAAAAGAACTGATTTCAGAGGAAATGGTGGCAAGGCCTTCTGGAGATGCTAAGAGCTAACATCTACGTTCCTAGATGGGAGGGAAAGACTAGTGGATTCTCATTAGTGCATTTTGAAGCCATTATTTTTAAGAAGCTGCCTAACTTTAATTGATTAGCTGAGAATTTGGCAGGTGTCCCATGTGGCAAACAGACCTCTGGGGTGGTCCTTCTCGTTCCTGCCTTACCCAGAGCTTGGTTTCTCCTTCCTTAGCCAGTGTCATGCACTTCCTTTTCTTGTAGTCCCCTGCAGTGTGACTGGTTTCTGCTACTTTTTTGGGTTCTTCTTTTTCCCCACCTTTTACCCCTCCATTTCACTCCCTAACACTAGATAAGAGAAACAAAGAGAGAAGGAAGAGAGGAATTAGGAAAGTTCTTGAATCTAACTTTTTTCCTTTTGGTTCTTCTTTGACCACAGCTACTAACAAACCACAACCAACTTCCCTAAACGACCACCACCACGCCTATTGAGCGGCGGGGGGGTGGGGCGGGGGGTGTCTAGCATTTATATGCCCTCTGAAAAGTTCCCAGAATTCCAAGTGTCACACAGTCGCTTCTGCCAGAGCACGGGACAAATTGTGGTCAGCTGCTGTGGACAGTCCGAAGCAGCCCCGCCTCCCTATACCTAGGATTAAAATGGAAAAGAAAAAAAAAGTAAATTCCAGAATTCTCACTACACTGCAGTATGTCTAGTTTGGAAGATATGAAATGATATTTATTCCTGGATTTATTATAAAGCAAATCATGTTCCAGTCCATGCTTAACAAATACAAATGTGTTTGAATTGTTCCTTCTTGGTGTTAGTCCAGGGGCCTCAGCAGCTCTCCTTGTTGCTGCCTCACATGAGGTGCTTTCTGGGAGTACTTGACCAACTCTCTCCAAGTCTTGTGAGCCCCTGGCCTCCATCTAGCCCACACCTAGAGTCTGAAGTTACATCTGTTCACAGTCACAGCAGCACTATTCATATGAACACACTGCAAACACTAAGGTTGCTGGATATACCGTCTTGGCTTATTTTGTGACTGAGAATGATCTGGGCATATTACTGTTCCTTACCATTTAAAGAAGTATTGGGCATGTGTCCTGTAACCCTATACAACCATGTATCCATTGCCAGTAGTTATCCATTCCGGTGTCTCTTTTCACTGAAGGGAGAATGTGGCTCCCTCTGGCCCATATCTGGTTGTTGCCGAAGCCTGGATTGGAGCAAGTAAGTGGTGGTTTTTCATGTCCTTGCTTCTTCTGGTGTGCCCTCCCCAGCGGGAATTCTCCCAACCAACTCTTCCAAGAGTCTGTGCTGAGGATAGGAAAGTCTGCCTCTCCCCTGGGAGGAGGCAGTGCTGAGCCCTTATCTCTTCTTTCTTTCAGTTATGCTGTTATCTTACTCTCAGTGCCCATGACAATGATTATTGTTTATTGCTGCTGAGCAGAGAGGTGTCTGAAAGATCCCACACCAGGGAAAGCCCAGATGCTCTGCCCCCACAAGCCACATGGACCTCTTGTGAAAGGCGCAGAACATCCTTGGAATCCACAGGCCCACTGCTCGCACGTGGGCAGAGCGGCACCTGGCCCCGTATGCTCTGCTACGCTTACTAAGGCGCCCCCCCCCCCCACACACACACAGCCACTTGCCTTCTTTGTATCTTCTGCTTACATTTCCTGTCCTTCCGCATCATCCTTCATGTTACAGAGCTGGCTTCAGTTACTAGTACGTGGGCCACTGGCAAGCCCGAAACTTTTCATTTTGGTGTATTGAAAGTGGTTCTTCTGTGAGGAAATCTAAATTGAGGTGGCGACAGAAACTGGAGTTTTCAGATCATGGAAGAATATAATTGGAAGATAGAACTAGTGATATGGAAAAGAGTAAATTGGACAGCATGATTCAGTGGCTGAGAAAATTGAAGCCTCGCATTCAAAGGAACTGCCCACACCATCCCAGCAAGACACTTTGGAGGTGGCATTAAAGGCCATTGGTGTTTTATTGGCCTCTTTTTCTTTGATGTTATATTTTTGTGAGGAAAGCCCTCCATCTTTCTCAAGTATTCAGTTTCTGGAGAGAGAAAACGCCATAAGGAATTTCGAAGTTGGTTTGCACAGGGTTTAATACAAGGCTGTGACTATTCTCCTCTGAAATCAGATTTCAATATTACCTGTAAAGTAAGACACTACCTGTGAGGGTGAAGGAAGCCCTCTGTCTCTCAGAGAGGAGGAAGGCCTCATCTGGCCAAGTGAAGGGCTCTGAAACATTCCCTGTTCCCAAGCTGATTCTCCAATGATCCAGCATGAGAGTGGGAGGCATGAATTCATATTTAGCTCTCCAACTGGGTTTAGATACAAATGAGTGGCTTTGACAGTTAGCCTGTAACCAACCGCAGGATCTCTTTCCATGGCGCTAGTTCACCTTCCACGGAGGCTTCACAGGCTTGGTGAGGAGATGTGTGTTTAGAACTGCAAACAGTGGCTGTGCCACCTGACACCCTTGTGGGCATCACCGAATTTAAGGAGGTGATCACTCTCTCCGGCCTTGCTGCTGATAGGCTGTTAGAGGTACCGAGCAGGTTGGTGTGCATGCCTCCTGCTTCACACTTGGGAGCCCCCTCAACCCTATGCTTGAGCTGGTCACCCTGGGAGTAAATGTCACTGCAGGTAGCAGCACTTGTGCCATAGACTTTACCTGCATTCATTGCTGCGTTGTGGGTGAAGCTGACTAGATTCCTCAGCAAATTGGTTCTGAAGACCCTTAAATAGAATCCAGGAGGCAGTGGCCTGTGAACAGGACAGAAATGTTAGAAGTCATCTCTTCTTACAAAACTAATGTGTGAAACAGTAAGCCAAAGACTGGGCTGAATAATTTTTTTGGTGAGAATAAATAAGCATGCATGGATAAACCTCAACATGATCTTTCTTTTCCTTCCTTTTTTCCTTCCTTTTTTCCTTCCTTCCTTCCTTCCTTTCGCTCTTGCTCTTGCTCTTTCCCTCCCTCCCTCTTCCTCTCCCTCCCCCTCCCCCCTTCTTCTTTCAAGAGTCTTGTTATCCTAGCCCATGCTGGGTGGAAGTCAAACCCCCCAGTCTTAGACTCTAAACTATTGGAATTACAGACATGCACTGCCACAGCCAGCTATGTATTCATATTGGAATATGAATTTAACTGACAGACTTTGGAAACAGAGATTAAGCCTTTTCTTGATATTTCTCCACATACTTAATGTGGCTTATTACCATGTTTATTTTGCTGGTTCTTGTATCAATATCCAGGTGATAAGCGGAGACCTTTTATAGGTGATGAAGTTCTGATGTTTCAAAAATATCTTACAAGGGTGTTTTCACTTTCATTAATAGCAGGTTATTTTTGTAAATGGATCAGTTAGCATCATTTCCATGGTGACTCTGATCTTGAGAAACTGTTGAGGACTAGTCAGTGCTCCCTCTACTGGACACATTTCTTTGGTTCAGAAGTTACTGTGTATTTGTGCCCAAGTCCATTGCTTCATGTCAGGTTCATAACCATGTTTATATTTTCTTTTCCTAAATGCATAAGACTTTTTAAAAAGCATGAAGAGGGCTGGGTATCTTTCTTGCTGCACATAGGTCTGGTGTGTGGTGGGTCCTCCAGCTGGGCTCTCCCTGGACAGCCCTCCAGCTTCAGGAACACATGTTTTGATGGGAAGTGATATTCTTCTGAGAGGTCCACACTGCCTGGAGCCTTCTCTGTTCAGATGTTGATGGGTTTTCCTGTGTCAACAGCCGTTCAGTCCAGGTCTTTTGAAATTTTCCAGGCACTAAACTATAGCAGCAGGTATTTGTTGCTAGCTAATTATAACCTCATGGATGGCTCAGACTAGACTTCAAGGAGTCTTTGGTGTTGGTTTCCAGAAGCAGTCATAGGGAACTCCACCATCAGGCCTAAGATACAGGGAAGGAGATGGGAGCTGACAGTTCATTCCAGCATAAGTTTATCTTGTGTCTGCCCAAAGTGTGACTTCCGAGGGATTCAAAGTGAGCAAACCATCTTCTTAGAAGTACTGGGTAAGACAACAGACTAACAGCAGCTGTCTTCTCATTTCTTCTCAACTTAGCTCAGAAAGAAAGTCCCTGCGGAGTTAAATGATGCACTTCTTCAGACAGTGTACTCACTGCTTTCCATTGCTGTGAAACATGTGCCATGACCAAAAGCGTTTATATGGTTTTGGATTCCATAATGGTGGGTGAGACCTGACGGAAGCTGGCCAGTCACATCTTTATTCACACGCAGGAAAGAAAACAAACAGGAACTGGGGCCCAGTGACATTTACTCCAACACAACGCATTTCCCAGAGATTCCTGTACCTTCCTGTGTTACTTAATTTTCTGTTGTTAGGATAAAATGTCATGACCAAAGCAACTTCTAGATGGAAGAGTTTATGGCTTAGGGTTCTTGAGAGGGAAGAGACCATCACTGGAGGAAGGGGGTGTATGGGGAAGGCTTGCTGACCGGCTCAGGATGCTGAGGCATCCTTAGTGTGAAGTAGAGAGAGTGAGCTGGAAGTGGGTGAGGCTATGAAATCTCAAAGCCTGACACCTGTGATGTACTTCTTTCTGCCAGGCTGCGCCACCTCCCTAAACAGCACCTCCAGCTGGGAACCAAGTATTGACATGCAGGAGCATGTGTTGGGGACATTCTCATGCACATTACTACATATAGTGAAATAATGGTTCCTGGAGGCTGGAGCAAGATGGGGGAGGGAAGGGTGAGCCCTGCCAAAGGGAGCAGGCAAAGCTGCACTTAGGTCAGTCATCCAGGGCACTTCAGACAGTAGTCACTGATGCGTTGTATTCTTCAAATCAGCTAGACAACGGGCATTTGGATGTTTCCCAGGGTCAGTGAGATGCGTGAGGAGGATCTGTTAATCACTCCATGTACACAGGTGTGGATACATCACCTTGTACCTGACAAACTGACACAAGTATGTGTGAATTAGAAACAGAGAGGAAACTTCTTGGGGATGTTGAGAGCAGAAACCCCCCCTTCCACTCCTCCACGTGGACCAAGGAGCTCATGTTCTTTTACCCGTAAGTGATTTGTCTCACTCTTCTGATAAACTGTAACAAGATTAAACACCCTTCCTGCTCTAGCATAGGCTGGTGCTTGCCAACACTGAAATGACTGATGGGGCCACGGGAGATCTTCCTCCATCTTTGTTGCTTTCACATGTCTCAGTGTATAGCGTGGCTCTTCCTCCCAGCAGGGCTCTCTCCCGTTCTGAGGCTGGTACCCTGATTTTAATAATTTTCTTCTCACCTCCTTATTATTTTCACCCAGTTCAGACGCTCATCTGCTTTGTGCATGTGTGGACACTGAGTCTGCACCCCATAGCAAAGGCTTTCCTGTTGCTGTCCTGGCTCCCTTCTGCTTAGGCTGTGTAGATGCTTTGCAGCCATCAAGTGCTAGTCAGTGTAAAGGAGAGAGAATGGTATTCCGAGCTTGTAATAGTGATGATATCACAGGGACCAGCAAAACGTTAGATAGCAGTAGATGGCGACAAGCTCTGGCTTGGGCTTTCTTAGAATAGCACTGTGGGCTCTTGGGCTGCCTGGTTCTTTGGGGGCTGGCTTGTATGGTGCAGGCTGTTTGGCAGCAGCCCATATTCTTCTTAGTAGAATCTGCACCCCCATTCCCCCCACTTGTGAAGATGGAAAGTGTCTACGCATACTTACATACTTACAGATATTCCCTGGGGTGAATCATCTGTAGCCTAGGACCCTGCTCCATGTAAATACTTTTATTTTGCTCCTTGGGAACCATGCATGGGCACGGTGCTGTTTGTTTTCTTCCGTAGTTGTCTTCTGCCGACCTCTGTGCAGATTAACAAGATCACAAACACTGGCACACACTTCTTTCTTATGTTTGTGTGTGTGGGCATGTATCTGTCAAGTATAAAACCTTTGTGGTTTCCACCACACTGTCTCTGATCACTGTTTTCCTGGAAGTTTCAGTGGTGTGTGTGTGTATGTGTACATGTGTATGTGTGTATACATGTACATATGTGTGTTAGTGTGTGGAAGCTGGCCTTGGATGTCTCCACTTATATGTTGAGGAAGGGTTTCTCACTGAACTTGGGGCTCCCAGAGTCAGCTCTACTGGCTGGCCAGTACTCCCACAGGGTCCTCCTATGCTGGCCTCCATAATACTAGGGTTACTGGCGCATGCCTGTACCTAAATTGTTGGATTGTTCCCTGGGTGTGGACATCTCACTCAGTTCCTCATGCCTGCATGGCAAGCACTGTAGAACAGTTCCTTAACGATTCCCCAGCCCCACAGTTACTTCCCCCCCTGGGTGTTGCTTCCAGCCTGTAATTCTGGTTGGTGTTTGAGTCATTATGCTTCTTTTAATGACTGTTGTTTTTCTATTTTTGTGGTCTGGGTCTTTGAGGAAAGCCCCTTGCAGTGTGTATGTGTGGTCAATATCTGACTTTCAGCTCACCTAACAACCTTATGAAATGATAATGCTTTATTCATCTGTCAATTTCACCCACCACCGCTTCAGCATTTTGGGATACAGTGTTTGATTTGTTGCCCCAGATTTCTGGCTTGCTATCTGATGACTGCTTCCTTCTTTCTCACCAGCCACCTGAGGCTTCTTTTTCTCACTGGTCCACTAGCAGTTCTATTTAATGACACTAATGTTTGGAAACCAAGGTGGAGCCAGGAGAAGAGCACCCTTTGGAGTGCTTTGTGGGGGAGAATGAAGTTAGCGTGTTTCCTCTACAATTTTTAGAAACTGTCCTATAAATATTGTTCATGGGAATCAGACATATGGCAGTTTTCTGTTTATAGGGCGAGTGAGAGAAGAATTTCTGGAGTTTTCTGGATAGTCTGCACTATGTTAACAGTTATCATTGGTTTCAAAGAAAAGATAGCTTGCTAAAGTGTATTTCTTTTCCTCTTCTCCCTTGTCTGTTTTCTAAAACAAATGATCAGGAATTGTGTCTGTCCTGAAGAATATCCGGGGCTCTGCCCCTCAGGGATCAGGTAAGGGGCTGTAGTTATCCTTAAAGAGAAGCTGTGGTCTGGCCGCGGGTTGGAAACAGCAGACGGGAGCTTATACCTTGTGTAGAGCACCCACGTTTCATTTGTAAAATAGTTAAGACCCTATAGGAATATATCGTCCCCAGGGTGTGACGCAAGCAGAGTGCTGGGACTGAATGACAGCCAAGCAGAACCCTTAGCTAGGCAAAGGGACGCCAAAGGCAAGACTTAAATTGAAGAAAGGGGCGGGGGTGGGTGGGAGGAGGAGGAGGAGGAGGAGGAGGAGCCCGAGCCCTAGGCTCTCTCCAACACACCCAAATGACCAGATTCATCATAGCTCGAAACTTCGCAAGTTACACCCACTCCCTCGCCCGCAGCCGGGAACGCTACAGCTTCCTGATTTCAGTTACTGGAAGTTGGAGAGATGGAAAGGCAGCCGTGAGTGTGTGCCTTGTTGAGCCACCGGTGAGCTTCGGAAAATTGGATCCATTTTCCACCCGCGAATCTCCTAGCGCTGGGTGCTTCGGGGGAGCTGCGGCATGAGGCTGTGGTGAGGATGGGTGGGAGCCCCAGTACCCTTAACTGTGGTCTGGGGCTGGGAGCCTGACCGGCCAGAGCCCTGGCAGTGCTTAGTTTCCGTGCGGCGCCCCTAGGGCGCAGCGCTTCTCAGTTGAGCTGTGGGAAGCAGGCTGCCATGAGGGTTCTGACACCCCCTCCCGGGAGTGGGGGGGTCGCGGGGAGGGCGTTCTGGCACAGAAAGTACCCGAATCTTTCTTGCCTGGAGGATCATTGAAAGGGACAGTGGGACTGGTCTTGACACTCTCTAAAGATGCTTCCTGCTTGAGACCCACCCTGCTGCGCGCCTGGGGCCGTTAGGCTATGTATAGGGTGGGGGTGGGTGGGGGTTGGAGGGAATGCTCTAGCAGGGGTTTGGGATTCTAGGCTGGACTGGTTTCCTTGGGGGATATTCTGAAGCTGTGGCTCCTAGCAGCACCTGGATGGGAGTTCTGGAATGAGGCACTGGAAGTCTCAGGTTTTCTCACTACTTTTACATTTAGGTTTGCCGTGGGGGAGACATTTGTTAATTTTTTTCTGCAGCTGGTTTATCTTATGATTGTATTTTGGGTGGGGAGAAGAGAGGAAGTTTGGCTGGAGGGTGGTACGGGGGGAGGTTAGGGGTCTTAGTAAATGACAATGTCCTAGCAAAGCATAAATTCCACCCCCATGTCCTGGGTTTTGTTTTCAGCAGGCCTTCCTGGTGGTCTTTGAATTGCTGTGTGAAGTCAGAAGGAAGTGTTTAGACCGATATACCTGTTTTGCTTATTTTGAGTCCCATCAGCAGTTTGGCAATGCATTTGGAACCAGGATTTTGTATGCTTATTAATAGCTGATCCTTCATAAAATTACTTTTAGGATGAGAAAGATGGTGAGGTGGCTAGCCTGCAACTAACTATCCGTTTTGCAACAATATCTTTGCTAGTGTGGAGGGAGTGGAACTGGAGGTGTTCTTAGCTGCTCCTACAGTCTACTTGTAAAGGAATGACTGACTCCTCAGCCGGACTAGACCAGTCTCAGGGGAGAACAGGTGGCATGGCCCAGGCTGTCACACTAGCTGGTTCTTAGATGGCTCCAGAACCAGCCCAGTAGGTGGCTGTGAGCTTGATGCGGTGGAGCCTACTCCTGAGGAACCTGTTGTTTCTCTGCAGGAGGCAGCTGAACTGGATCTTGTGATGGCGAGGGCAACACTGAGTAAGGATGGAGTTCATGGAACAATAACCCTTAGAGAAAGGAGAAGCTGTGATTCATTGATGAGAGGCTCCTTGGGGACTGTTACACAGATGCTGCAACTGGGGTTGGTTCTGCCGTAGGGACCACATTTATAAAAGCTCCAGTTCTTGCTTGTATCGTGCTCTTCTTTTGGCTCCTCTCCCCCACCTGGTTTGGCTCTGTTTGGTTTATAGACTTTTAAAGTTATGAATTCAGTTTGTCACAGATATAGGACTACTGAAATTATTTGGTTTAGTAACTAATTAGGAAGTTTCCTAACTCTTGTTAAGTTTAAAGTATATTGGTATACAGTTGTATTGGATAGATTGTTTTTAAATACTGAAGCATATATAAAAATGGTTCCCTTTTTATTCTTGCCATTGGTTATCTGTTCCTTTTCTCTCTTTCTATGCATGCTTGTGTGCATTCGTGCTTTCATGTGAGTGAATGAGTGTGTGTGTGTGTGTATTTTACTAGAGCTGAATCCATGGCATGCTAGGCAAGTGCCACACCACTTAAGCCACGCCTTGCCAGTTGTGCGTATTTTCTTGATCAGTGAACTAACATGTCATCAGTTTTATTGCTGTTGGAAGAACCAGCTTGGGTTGTTTGTACTTGACACACAAAGCCCACTTCCTTCCTGAATTAAAAACATTCAAATGTATATCTAAAACATTCTGCCTATGGGATGCTGTCAAAAGATATTTTAGGACAGTCTTTGAAAACAAGCATCTGAGTCTCACAGCTGTAAGGAGGAAGACATTATGCACTTGTCTTTGTGTCTTTGATGCTGATTATATTTTTGTTTATTAAAGCATACCTTCTTTTGTGAGCATCGTACATATGGACCAAATTGTTCCAAGGTGGGTTTTGTGTATTCACAGTGGCACACCCTGTGAAATTGTTTTAGAAGCATCCAGCCAGCGTATTCGTGAGCCTTTGAGGTAATTTAATGTGAAGTGTGGGAGCATTCAAGACTCTCGGCAATGCACATTTACCTTGTGCAAGAGTAGACAAATTTGTGGTAATGATTGGGGAGGAACATTTCATTTCTGTTCATATTTAATGCATGAGCCTGAGTATTCTAAAGTTTAGAGCAGCCTTCTTGAGAGTGTGGCTGTGTAAGGGTTTGCAGCCTGGCTTTGCCAGTGAGCTGTGAGGAGTTGGGGTAACTGCTAATGTCCATATCTCCAGCAATGAGACAAATACAGCAAACTACTTTTGGCTCTGAGATTCTACTGAGACTGTCCAGGTAGGACACCTTTCATGTGATTTGGCACACAGTAGGCTCTTTGTGAATGGTAGCTCATTGAGTGGCTCCTGTTTCCCATACTTTCTTGTCATACTTCCAAGCTCAGCACTTCTCGTTCTGACTGCCTACCAGAATAGTGAAATATGATAAAATAGAATTGGAAATAGAATAAAACAAAAGCGCTCTTTCTGTCTAGTCCATTCTCTTTATGAGTGAGTAGATCGCCAGGGACACCTTTTACATTTCCTGTTTTAGTCGTAGTTTCCTAGTTAATTAATGGCAAAGTGATTCTCTTTTTTTTTCTTTCTAATCTTTACCATTCTTTCCCGAGATTATTATTTTTTAGCTCATCTCATTTCTTTTTCCTCCTCACCTTTTTTGCCTTTCTTTTTGAACAGAAGTGACATGATCACAAAAACCCTACACTCAGCTGAGACCAGGAGAACACGCTTCTGTTACAGCTGAGGTGGGAAGTGAGAGCTCAGGCAGAGGCCATTGTGTGGTGTTTAGAAAGGAATATTGGGTTTGGCGGTTCTCCAACCCCAAGCCACTTGATCTTGTAAGGGATTGTCAACTAAAACAGTCACGGGGGAATGTGTGGT
The DNA here is from genome assembly GCA_028658305.1 of Pachyuromys duprasi. NCBI lineage: Eukaryota > Metazoa > Chordata > Mammalia > Rodentia > Muridae > Pachyuromys > Pachyuromys duprasi. The sequence continues at coordinate 100,365,579 of CM053753.1, read as the reverse complement.
AGAATTTGTGCATCGTATTTATGCATCTGGAATTACAAGGGGCTGACCTAAGGGTGGGCGTGCCGGCGATCTGGAGGCGCATTCACTTGCGTTACCATACAGGGATAGCCTTTCTCTGTCGTGCCCAAGGATTGAGCCCTGTTACCTGTTGTAACTGATGGGCTTCAGGTGTGCGCTTGGTGCTCCGCTGGGCTGATGGTGCAGTTTCCTCTAAGGGGGTGCTAGTGGGAAGAACGGAAGTGGAGTTCTCACAAGTGTCTCGCCCCTCTTTGCCCCTCTTTGCATGCATGTGAGCTGGTATTACGGTGCTGTTTAACCAGTGGAGGTTTTGGGGGCAGACACCACCACTCTTGGATCATTTTGGTTTATCAAGGATTTGTGAAAGTTTCTCTTAATCTTAGAGTTTCATTCAGCACTGTGGTGTTTCCGTAAGTGATAAGGTAGGGGCGGGCAGATATGGTCCCTGCTATGCCCTTGTCTGCAAAGCTTAGTAGGGAAAGAGCCTGGACATGTCCCCTGGAGCCTCAAACACCAGTTGTTTTCCCAAGTGTCCATGTTGTGCTCAGCACAGAGGTACTGTCTGTTACCTGTGAAGTACTTTTCCTGTGTCCTCTTCTTGTGTGACAAACTTTTCTTGGGGAGGCTCAGTGGACACATCTACTTACTCTGGTTATAGATTCCCATGACATACCAAATAGAGATACCACCAAAATCTAGCTTGGTGAACCAGTGAGTCTCATTGGGGTTACAGAGATATAGGGTGAGGAGTCATTTACAAGAGCAGAAATACTTCAAGATAGCTATCACCAAAGCCCACCCCAGCCTGGGCGACAGCTCACAAAGCTGGGAACCTGGAGCTCACTGCACAGCTACCGGCAGCTCAACAGGTTGGACAATGCCCTTTCCAAGGGACTCTGGTCAAAACCTTCCAGCCATCTCAGCTGTTTTCTGCTTTTTCCAGGCAGCTGGTCTAGTCTCAGAGCCTTCTTTGCAGCTTGTCTTATCTGAAAATCTTCTTTTTTATGGTTTTTCCTGCTTACTCTGACAGGAAGGGCCTAGTAAATCTGGTCAGTTTTAGGGACTTCCTAAAGCTATTTTGAATAAGTTACCTTGATGCTTAAAGGTGGAATATGTCAATATGTTTAATATTACCACTTATAAGTGTTTTTGAAATATATGCAAAATGAGCCTAAACCCATTCTTTATCTGCTCTGACAGGTAGAACCGTTGTGAACTGAAACCCACCTTTCCAGACCCAAAAGCAAGGCCTTGAAAGAAGCAGTCCCAGACACTCTGATGCTCTGAATCCCAGTCTCTCCCTCAAGACGTGAGCGGCGCCTTCAGATGGCACCTTTGGAGATCCTGACCAGGGCTCTTCTGTTTGGCCTGGGGTAAGTATGGCATTTGCAGGATGATTTGCCCTTTAAGACCTTCACGTCTTTCTTGTCTCGGAGTGTTGCACAGCCCTCTGCTCTGGGATAATGGAGAGTCTGGTATTGGTGACTGGTTCTGGTGAGATGGAGGCTACCACTTTCCACTCGGGATCAGGGGCTCTGAACTGTGGGAAGGCTTCAGATTCCAAGGGCACAGCTTGTCAGCTTCTTGACACTGTGACATTGTTTGGGAGACTTCATAGCTCTGTGTTCCTGACTTCCTTTTTGCCTGCTTGTCTGGTGCTAGGAAAGGGGAAGCAAGAACAGACGTGGCGGCATCAGGAGAAGCTTGCTCTCCCAGTGCGGATGTTTATTGCATGGAGGATCATGTGAAATAAGAGACTCAGTCCTCTTCTACCTGCAACACGTGCTTGGGGAAAGCATGACATTTCATGGGGGGCATTGCTTGGTGAGACTGGATGCTTGCCTTGTGGGGTGAGTCTGGACCTTTACCGGAGGGGTCTGGAGCTAAACATGCAGGAGTCACTGAGGTAGAAAGGCTTCAGCAAGGCCTCTTCCTTTCCTCCTTGGAAGTCCGACAGAAAGGGCCACATGTACTGCCATTTCTCCTCTGTGATTGGGGACGGTGTTGCCACTTTGTAGTTCCTATTGACATCATTGGGAGAGAAAGATCAACACCAAGAGGTACTTTTGAGCAGATGGAGCAATGGCTCAGCACTTAAGAGCACTTGCTGCTTTTCCAGAGGACCTGGTTTCAATTCCCAGCATCCATGTGGTAGCTCACTGCTGTCCATAATTGTAGTTCCAACGAATCCGATGCCCTTTTCTGGCTTCCAAAGACACCTGACACATATATGGTACATGTACATATATCCAAAGAAAACACCCATACACATAAAATAAAATAAATATATTTTCCTAAAAGGAACCTTAGAACAATATGAAATTGTTATTTTTCCCAGGTTTGATCTGTTTCCCACTAACTGACCCAAGCCTTGGCGAAGGCAAATTGTCTGCTCATTATTTTGATGTTAAACAGGTTTTGGTAAGGTGCTGGTGGCTGCTGGCTCGGAACAAAATAGGAACCAGAATGGCAGCTGCTTCCTGAGGCCTGACCCCAGCAAGCTTCTAAGGTTTCCCACCAGCATTCCAGGTCCTGCTCCTTGTCCTGCTGCAACCTGTTCTTCCAGTATTGCTTGTTGCTCCTCCTTGCCAAAATCCAGAGCCAGCCTAGGCCACTCCCCTCTGACATGCTCAGCAGCTGCTAGAGAAAGCTCCTTGGGTGTTTATATCACACTGTGTGACCCTAATGGGATTATGTGCTTTTTTAGAGATGTAGAGATGATGTCAGCAACAATTTTCACTGTGTAGTAGTGCACTCTGCCTATCTTCTGTCCCTTAACTGTGGGACCCATTTTCCTTCCCTGCAGATTTCTCCCACCATGTGTGCTAATGCTCTGGTCTCTTTCTGTGGAAAAACTTCCATAAGAGGGGTTGGCTCCCCTTTTGATCAAGTCCCCAGGAATTCCCAAACTCTATTCTTTGTAAGGTGCTCCTGTTCCAAGCACTGAAATTTCACCTCATCCCTTCCACATGGACTTCCTGTGGCTCCCTTCCCTCCTCCGGGGCTTAGCACACCATGCATTATGTCTTGTCTCCGGCTTAAGTCAATTGTCTAGAGCAACTAAGTTGGGATATGGCAGATCTGGGATGCAGATCCTGGTCCTCCAGCTAGAGTCCCTTCTCCCAGCTGAGGTGCCCTGGGGGCTTCTCTGCTGTGGGGCTGCCTGTCCTTTCCCTTAAACTCTGTGCTAGCTGCAGAGCGTGCTTCAGCACTTCGGAAGATACTCCTTCGGATCTGTCAGCCCTATGTCAGGATGTGGTGTCCTTGTCAGGCTTCCTCTTGGAGCAGTCTTCTGCTCACTGCTCAGTGTCTGCCTTTCCCTGAGGTTGAGTCTGCCTCCTGCTGCCTTCCCACCCTAGACCCTCAGACCTTTTTAGCCCAAGAGCTCTGTGCTACCTGTTCTCTCTTCGTCTTGAACACCTTCCTCTCTGAAACTATTGCAAATCTTTAGGGCTCTGGCCCACATAGAATGTCTAGGAAGTCTTTAGAGGTCACCTAAAACCTGCTCAGAGACATCCAGAGAAACACCAGGTTTGTTTCTGAGTTCTCCAAATGAGGGGAAACACCCAGGTGAGAGAGCCAGACTGAGAGGAAACGAGGGGCAGAGCTGGAGGGGTGGGGGGGACCTGTGCTTGTCTGAGCCGGTGTGTTTTCATACTGCAGCTGCTCCAGCTGAATTATATGATGCATGCATCATCCCTTGGCTCCGAGTGCAGAGCCCAGCCATCCACCCCAAGGGAGCCAAAGCAGGTTTATGTGATGAATAATGTCCATTTGCTCCCAGCATTCAGGCCTGTGGCTATGTTTGTTCCATGGAAATGGGAAGACACACTTGCCAAAGCGTCTTGCTCCATCCCCCTCTTTGAAAGATACCAAAGATGTCAGTTGGAATTTAGTGTGTTGAGTTCTCTCTGGTGGCCAGCCATTGTCCATAGCAATCAGCAAAATACCAGACATGCTCTGCCTTCTTGGCTGTGTCCTTCATTGTAAGGAAGTGGAAAGATGGCTAGCCCGGAAGTCAGAAAGCACAAGGAAAGAGACTGCATGCTAGGCATGGTGGCACATAACATCAAATCTCAGCAAAGACAAGTCAGTCTCCTTGAGTTTGAAGCTAGCCTAGTCTACATAGCTGGTTCCAGGCCATCCAGGGCTACTTAATAAATAATAGACTACACACACTGAGCACCTCCTGTGTGCCTGCCACTCAGCTAAGTGCTCTCAGTCAGGGTAGGGAGACGAGTTCCAAGATCTTCTCTTTGGGTCTCAAAATATGCAGCTATTCAAGCCCTCCAGGCACTGTATGTACCCTCCCGTGCATTGTAACTCATCTTTCGACACTTACAATGCCTAGTACCACATAAATGCTATGAAATTAGTTGTAGCACATTATTATTTAGAGAATAATGACAGGAAATTTATCTGTGCTTGTATTGTACAGAAGTACATTTGAGTTCCTGAAGTGCTTTTAGTCTGCAGCTGGTTGAGTATGGTGCAGAGACGGGGACACGGGGGGCTGGCTGTGTGATTGAACCTTCTTCCTGTGGCATGTGTGAATCCGTTTTTTGAGTCCAGAGATGGTACCAACATAGCTGGACTGAACTGATCACAGTGCCCTGTCTGACATCTGTCCCCATGCACACAGAACTTCAGTTCTAAAGAGAAACAGGAACTTTGATGATGATGCCCTATTGATTCCAGAGAGAAACGGGGCCTTTGATGATGATGTCACAGCAACTCTAGCGCCAAACAGGGTCTTTGTTGACAATGTCACATTGACTCTAGAGAGAAACAAGGCTTTTGACAACGATGTCACGTTGCCTCTAGAATGCAGAGGCCTTTGTGTTCAGTTCTGTGCTGACAAGGTCTTTAGTGTTTTGTGAATTTGTTACAGTCAGTGTTACTTGAAACACTGTGACCAGGTGTAGCTTGGGGGGTGGGTGGATGATATTTGAAAAAACTGCACACGTAGGAATCTCGCTTTAGGTTTAGCTATTTGCCCACAAGTGGAGTGTATCGATCTAGCTCTTTGAATTCTTTCAGAAAAATCACTTTCTGTTTCTTGTATGAAGCAGGAGACCATCTGGATGGAAGGTCTTAAATGCTATTGGTCTGTGGATCAGTCTGTGGGGTGTGTGTGTGTGGGGGGGGTATGTGGTGTGTGTATGTGTGTGTATAGGAGGCTGGTGCTTTGAGATTGATGCTTGGGATACACTTCCCTGGCTTGGCCCTCTCCTGCCCACATTGCATAAACATTGGCATGGCAGGGACAGATGGCTATTCCGGAGCTCCTTTGATGTCACATTTGGTTGCCTGGGTGGGGGTAGAGTGGTTGCAGCCAGTCTCTGTGGGAGGGGAGAGACTGCCTGGGAAATACCCACTTGACAGTGGGTAGACAGAAGGAAAACTCCAGAAAAGCTGGGTGCTCTGCTACGTGTTCAGTCCAGACAGCAGTGCAGTTGGATTTACATAAGTGTTTAGCTTGGAAAGGAGCCAGAGATCGCAGAGCACAGGCCTTAATTGATGCTCTGTGGAGTTTAATTTTCCCTCCAGAATGAATGGACCAGAGTGGGGGTAGGTGAGGGACTGCTTGTCATTACTTTCAGGGTTTGGGGAAAAATAGCTCTCTCCCAGAACCCTGGGTTAGGCTCAGGGGAGGGCACCTGGAATCCTAGGCAGGCAGTGGAGAGCAGAGCGGCACTTGTATGTGTGGTTCCCAGCTGATTACACAGACCAGTCTGTGTAACGAGGACCAAAGGCTTTGATGGAAAAAAGGAAGTACTATAATGAAGAAGAGCATTCAGACTGGGAGGATGTGAAACAGCAGAACATGGAAAGAAGCAGAAGGGTTGACAGTGAGTGAACATCAGATGGCTTTACAGGAGCTAAAGTTTTGAGTGCGCAGTAGGGGATGCTGCCATTGGTTGCTTGCAAACCAAGCATGGCCTCTGACTATGGTGCAAAAACCAGGTCACAAGAGTCCACTGAAAGAGCCCATGATTCTAGCCTTGGGCTTAGAAACTGTTGATACTTAGTCTTCTAATGTGTTTATAGAAGTGCCAATGGGTCAAATCATGGCCATGCATTCAGGCTGAGTGGCATCTGTTTGTTATTTCTTTGAGGGGGTGAATTTGGAGAGTTCATTTATTTATTTTTTTAGCAAATCATTTGTTATATGGCTGGGAGTGTGCCCTTCGGAGGTGTCCTTGGGAGAGCCAGTGATGTGTGATGTACGATTCCCCCTCTACCCTGGAATTACTACTGTAAGGAGAAAGGGATGGCTAGCTCATGAGAAGGACAGGGTGCATCAAGATATTAGCCAGCAAAGTGTGAGGCCTGAAGATGGGGGTCATTACTCAGGACACTCTCTTCCTTCTTATGGGAAGAACAGTATCTATCTGTAATACAGACGGCCCCAGAATTAGGATGGGTTAAGGCACACCTTTTGGGTTTACAAGGGTGTAGACCTCATTCTCAATTGTGAATTTGAAGCTTTCTCTGGAATGCGACTATACATAGCTTATGTAAATGGCATATGTACTGTTTTTGGTGTCAATGCTGGGTGGCACTGATGAATGTCAGGCAGCTCACTGTCAGCTTCCCAGGGACCAGGGACACATGCCAGCGTCTACCATGTGCAGAAGTGTTAAGCTGTGCTGTTTAGTGGGTCAAGTATGGGAGATGCGTTTTTGACTTTAGGCAATGGGTTTAATTGGGAAGTAACTCCATCATCAGTTGGGGAGTGCACCTGTGTTTATTTCAAGTTGGGACAGGCAACCTATATAGACTTTGGGTATAGTATTTCTGCTTTATTATTATTTTCTTTTTCAGTGATTGGAGGAATCTAATTTGTACATGCACCTCAGAGGCCATAAAGTCCACATAAGGTCCAACCCAGTAGACTTTAAATTTGTTTTCCCTCCTGTATATTCATTATACATGGTACTGTAACATGAAGGCATTTTCATACATGTATGTAGCTTATGCATGTTCCTCCATCTTCCCTGCCCTGCTCTTTCTCATCCTGCCCCATCCTGTTAGTCCTGTTTATTAGGGAGTTTCATGTCATAAGTGCACAGATGCATAAAACCGAGGAACCATAAATAAGAGCACCACATATTTGTTTTTCTGACACTGGCTTAACTTGTTTCATGTGATTATTTCCAGTTGTCCCCACTTTCCTACAAATGATCATCACCTCCCTCTTCTCTATGACAACAAAAAAAAATTCCATCTGTGCTTATACCACATTGTAGTCCATTTTTCTGTTGTCAGACATGTGGGTCCAGCCAATGGGCTTTTTATTTACATCCCTCTAGTGACTCCCAGAGATGTGAGTTTGGGAGTTTTGTTGCACAGCTCCCTGGTCCTGCTGTGAATATATTTTTTTTTCCCTGTGTGGTTCCAGGGTTCTGTTGATTTTGAGAGGAATCGCTCTTCCAGTCAGGGAGATCTTTCCTTGTGTGTTAACGTGTTCTCAGTTTGTACAGGTACACCTTCCCTGGGCTCTATTCATCCACTCACTGCCCTTTCCCCTCCCACCTGTCAGCCCTTTCCCATATCTTGTTCATGTGATTTTGCTTTATGATAAGCATAGCTACTTTCATTAGGTAAAATGATTACTCTTATTTGCCACTTGGTGTTTACTTAGTGAATTTGGGAAGAGAGCATTCAGTGGACAAGGCAAAGTCCAGCGTCTCATAATCTTTCCTCTTGGGCACTTCCTGCCTCTGATTTTGACTAGCTGGTCTGGTCAGGGGTGAAAGTCTTGCCCTCTGTAGAGTTTTTTCCTAATGTGTTGGCTTATACCTGTGATCTGGTCAGTCAGGGGTTCACGGTCCAGGCAGGAGAGCTGTTTGAGAACAGCATAAGTCTCATGTTGAATTGAAAGACCACTTGACCTACAAGTGTAGATCCTCATAAGAAAGCCAACAAAAAAGCCATCCATTACCTAAGGCCTTTTATATGTATGGACATTAATCTGTCAAGACACACCCTTGGACTGACCTTATGTATTTTATTTATTCATCAGACCCAGGTTCTGTGGCTGGACCTTACATGTGTGTAGGTGTTATGTTTAAAATGTTGAGTTCTTTTCCTGCCCTCCTTTTCTTCTGTAGGACTAGGAGGTTTCATGTAGGTTGAAAATGCAAACTACAGAAAACACAGGATCTGGAAGTAATTTTCATCAGGAGGGAAATTACCCAAATGGGAAAAGACACTATGTTACTGCTTGCCAGCTGAGGGAAACACAAGAGTGGGTAACTTGCTTTCCTTCAGTAATTGGATACATTATACAAGGCTAACAATTTCACTGGGATTTGGCAGTTAAAGGAAAGCAAAAGGCAGGCCCAGGTGTTCACCCGTCCCCCTCTTCTGAAGAGTGCATTGGAATGGGGGTGTCATTTAGATCACGAATTTACTGTTTCTGTCACTTGAATGACACTGATTCCTGCACATAGGGCTCCTTCCATGATCACTGTCTGCCACCTAGACAGGGATGTATGGGTCAGCCCAGGGCTGTGAGATGGTGGGAAACAGGCTGGGGATTCTCTTGCCTGGTGCCAGCCTTCCCTGGACAGTTAGGAACGAGGCCTTCTAATGCCTTGTATTGGGTTTATCAAACTGCTTTCTATGCTTGGGGACTTGTGGTTCTGAGCAGTTGATAGTTTAGGGTCCTTCATGCTAAGAATGAGTTTTTATTTTGGAATGAAGGAGCTTCTTTTGGTCTGTCATTTCATACAACATGATTTTGTTCTCAGATAGCACTCCTCCTGCTTTCCTTCACACAGCCTTAATCCTGTCTGTGATTAATGGCCATGAAAACAATTTTGTCTGAGGTCTACAGTCTGATTTGTGGTGATGAAGTTCACTTTTCCTACAGTTTTGGCCCATGTGACCTGAGTTGCCTATGTCTCAGAAATCAGGTATATATGTATGTATGTATCTGTCTCTATGTATATATATATGTATGTATGTATGTATGTATGTATGTATGTATGTATATATGTATGTATCATTGATGCTGGTTGGGATGGGATGGACCCTTGGCCTCATGGACTCTAGGTAAATGCTTTACTGCTGAACTACAGCCTGACCCTAATTCTTGTGTCTTTTCTTTAATCATTAGTTGTCAGGTAGTTGGTTACTTCCCTGTTTTCTCTACCCAGTTCCAGAGGTTTCCACGTGTCTTTGTGTGAAAGTTTCTCCTGATCTTTGTTGACTACCTCGTTGTGTGTTTGAAGCAGCAACACCTCCTCTGTTCAGTCCTGTGTTCAGGTCACATGTAGGGATACGAACGCTTGAGTTCTACAGATGTATTTAATAGGTACAAATGAAAGTATCTGAATCTCCTGTCACATTTAGGGTTTTATGAATCTGTTTGAAGTGCTTGGGGAAAAGCAACATTTTAGAAATGGATTCATCTGTGTGTAAAACTAAAACCAGACTCATTGCCAGATTTAATTTGTCAAGTGTTCTTAGAAAGAGGCAGCTTTCTAGAGAGTGCGAAGCTCATTTTGTCTTAGGCTTGTTCAGTAAGATCATGTTTGCATTTCTCTTTGTGCATCTTCTCCATACAAACCCTGCACCTCCAGTTCATGGCAACTTTACTCAGAATTGCCCAAACTGGGAGGTGACCAAGATGTCTTTCAATAGGTGGAGGCCTACCTCAAACGATAGAATATTATATGGTGCTGACAAGAAATGAGCAAGCCCTAAAAAGGCCTGAAAGGACCTTAGGTTAGGTTGTTGGGGACTGGGGAGCAGGGAAGGGTGGCTAGATAGGGGACAGAGGTAAATGCATGATACATGGTCTGTCCACTTCCTGAGAATGTACAGTTTAGTGAGTAATATCAATGAAGGATTTGTGATAATAGTGATATGTTATGTGGGTTCATCGGTTTTAACAGATGTCCTTCCCTAGTGGGGAATGTGGGTAGAAGGGTAGGAGTTATCTTGTAGAACAGAAAGTCTATAAGGATAACTCAGTCTTTTTGCTATGAACTTAAAACAATCTACATAATAAAATTTTAGAATGCAGCAACAACGTAGAAACCCAAGCTAAGGAGATGTACCCCTGTACCCCTGTACTCTCCCCAGGGCATCTAGTCAAAAGTCTATTGCTTGGCTTGGGTTAATTCTTAAAGTCCCTGGAGACCTTCTGATTGGGTAGTAGTTGCTAGGCAGCACAAGAAGTTCCTACATCAAGAATTGTTTCTGTGAGTGCAGAATTGGGATGTGACAAGAACAGCCTTTGTCCTGGTGGCTTCATAGTTATCAGTCGCTAGTCTATAGGACCTGTTTGCCCCTGCCTGGCCATATACTGGGATAGCACTGTTGATACTCAAAGGCTTTTCTTCTTTTTCTGATTTTTTTGGTTCCTTTTATGCTGGTCAGATCATCTGGGTTTGGGGATGGTTAGAGTTGGTAGGGCTCTGATAGTAATTGAAAGTCCTGGGAACCCGGAATGGTCAGAGCTCACGCTGGTCTTCATACCTTTTTCATGAGGAGTTTCTAGGGTCTGCACAGAGCACATGAGCATTGAACTGAACTGGTGTGACAATTTTCCCGGAATAGTCATTGGCAGGGGTTGTCTTTTGCTATCTGAAATCAGCATCCTGGTCCTGCAGTTACCACAGGCTCTGTTTGTGCCATGTTCAGGTTTTAGGTAGTGCAGCTTCAGTTGTGAGCAAGAGTTAGAAGAGTCTCTCTGCCCTCTTGTACCTGGCCTTCTGAAGGAGGAAGAGAGCCCATGTGCCATCTGGAATGTGCCCGTGACCATGGAGACGAGGGGTTTGGATAGAATGGTTACACAGGAAGGGCTCCTTTCTGGTGACACCAGAGAATGATGAGGGGCAAGGGATTGAGCTCTTAGGGTAATAGAGGGCAGCGAGCTGGACCTGTTATTTGGGGGGATTTTCATGAAGACCCCTGAGGCTCAGTTGGAAAGAGCAAGAGAGAAAGTCAAGGGGTTAAGGGTGAGAGGGGCATGGTGTAATAGAGGCCTTTTGAGGGCCATGGTGTAAGGGAATCCAAATCTGATTCAGGTATTAATAGGCTCCTGCGTTTCGGGTGGACCAAGCAACTTCCTCATTTGGACCACTGCTTCTAGCTGTCCATGTCTCTTAATCCCTGATTAAATTTTGTTATTGCACACACAGTCCGATCCGCCCGGTGCCATTGGGTCTGTATTAATAAAATTTAAGCTTCTCTAGGCATAAATCTCCGTCTTTATAGTTGGTAAGCAAAGGGACTTTCATCATTTGAGGGTGGTTAGCTGAAGAATTCTCTGAGGAGTGCAAGGAGAGATGAAAAGTGCTTGAAGATAATTTATGGCTCTCTGCAGCCCAACGTTCATTTGCCTCCCGACTGGAGAGCCCTCCTCCGCACCCTCCAGCTCCAGCCTTGCTCTTGCCCCCTCCATTGCACACTTCCTTGTGTGGCTCCGGCAGCTGGCTGGAAAGTTAGCCTTCTCTCAGGAGCCTCATCTGAAATGGCCTGAACACATGTGGCGGCTCTCGAATGCCTTCAGAAATACAAACCTGAATTTTTTTGGCGTCTGACCCGGTTTGCCTGCTTTAAGTGGTGTATGGTGGTAAACTTGTTCGCAGATGTTAGTGGACTGGTCTACTTTGAACAAAAATAATAATAACGTTCACATCTGGTCCTCTTTTCATCTTGTGATCTTAAAACCCCAAGTGCATATTAATTAAGCCTCATGTTACTGGAAGGTAAGAAAGGATAGAGGGAAATCACTTTAATCACTGCTGCAGAAGAACTCGGAGGGCCAGCCTCTGGGCCGCCGAGTAAGGAGCATTTGCACCGGACCTTGCCTTTCATCGGAGGTTCTCTGCAAGTGTTTCCTGGTGGGAATGCCCTAGCCAACCAGGAGAGAGTGCAGGCTCACCCCAGCTTGTCAGCATTGTCCCTGCATGTTGTCCCTTCTGTCTCCTTCATGGCCTCCTTGGGAGTTTTCTGGTGCTACATGGTGAGGACTGGGGATGATACAGCTGGCTGGTAAGACACTTTGGTTTTCTTTCCATCCTTTTGGTTTGATAGGCAGCTAGGCAGGCAGTGCCTTCGAAATATCAGCTGGCTGTCCAGCTGCTAATAAGTAATTTTTAGTTAGTTAGTAGCCTGGGGTTTCCCTTGTGCCCAAATGCTTTGCCTCCAGAAAGCATCCCCTTAATAGAACAAGCCAGGGAGAGAGACATTCCTTTCTGACAAAGGAGGCATGGGGTTTAGTCCATCAGAAAAGCAAAGCAGAACAAAAGCAAGGAGGAAGCAGGGAAGGGGCCTGGTCCTGTCATTAGCAGTGGGGAATCCAGCTGCTGGCCTGTGGGAGGGGAGCCGCGCTCCTCTCACTGAGATCAAGGGCTGCTGCCTGACAAGTGGAGAAAGCGCTTGGCAGGGTGTGAAGTGTGTGTACACAGTTGGTTCGCAAAGGAGTGGGGTTCTTTGATTTTTAAACAGAAAATCTTTAGCTCCATTTACAGAAATTCCTAGCAGCTACTATCAAGTGCACTATTGGTTTTACAACGTTATGTTCCCTTTCTTGACGTTTTGTCGAAGCAAGCAATATGAAGTATGGGGCAGGCAGGTTTGTCAGTGCCTCATGCCATCCATGTATGGGTTCCTATTTCTTTTCCATCTTCATGACATTGAAGGTAGGCTCGGATCTGTTAGCACAGGTACAGGGTGGATGCTTGTTATTTTAGATGAAGGTCTCCCTGAGTAAATTCTCAAGTGCACTCTTATCCCAGGACCATGCTCTGAGCACCATTGTCACATTGTTTATCCCAATTTCCTGATGCCATAAAGACCCTAGTTGGTGGGAGATATTACTAGAATGTTCCTTAAATAAAATTAGAGCAAGGAAATAACCTAGAGATCTACTTTATTCTTTGAGTGGCAAAAATAAATTAAAACAGCCCTTTGTCTTCCCTGAGTATTGCATTCTCTTCTTGGGCTCCTGTCAATGTCGGGCCATGGATGGATGCTGGAGACCAAACTCAGGTGGCCAGACATAGCGACAAGTGCCTTTACCAGCACTGAAGCATTTCTAGCCTTGAGGTTTATTTTATTTTACTATTTTTTTAATGCAGTATCTGGGAGGGCTAATTTTTCCTCTTATTAATTCTGTCAATGTGGTTTCTTACATGTCATGAGGAGCAGTTTTTGCTTACTTTAGAATTTGTCTCCTGGAGCGTTTGAAGAGCACAGAAGAACACAGGGATGTGGTGCTTGTGGAGAGCAGTGTTTGCTGGACACATGGGTGACCTCCCGTGAGCACTTGCTGACACTCTACTAGTCCCTCCTCTTGCATTTCTTTCTTGTAACTTCCTGTCTCTCTGCAGGGACTCTCTGGAGTCACTTTCCTCCTCACAGTTCTTTATCTGATGAGGCGCTATGAGGTAGGAGTCAGCGCTATCACCTTCTATTTACATCTGGGACTATCCTGAGCCCTGACTCCATGTACCCTCAGTGTCATGTTCTGGCTCATAATTATTTCAGAGACTCTTAACCATCATTGACAAAGGGCACTCTTTAAAACTTTCTTAACTCACTTTTTTTGTACTAATTATACTTAGATGTATAAACTAAACAGACCATGTGCTGAGTTATTTCTTTTGTGTGGTAAAATATGCCCAACATAAAATTAACCATTTTAAATGTGTGATTGTGCAATTATCACCACAGTTTTCAGAATTTTCATCAGCCCCAAAAGAAACCGTCCCATTAAGCAGTCACTCTACATTCCTCACCGTCCACCCAACCTGCCACAGGCTAGCCTTCATCCTACACCCTGTTTGTGAGTTTACCTCTTCTGGATAACTGGAACTTCCTCTGTCAGTTCTTTTATGTCTGGCTTGTTTCACCTAGCAGTGCGTCTCCAAAGTGTGCACACACTGTAGATATTGGTTGTATCACATTTTCTAATATTGGGCTTTAAAAAAGAAATCTGTGTCCACTTTCTGGCTGCTGGGGACACAGTGATCAAACTCAGCAGTGACTAAACACAGTCCGTTTATAAAATGGGTAATGGACTTGAATTTTCATTTCTCCAGGGAACATACAGGTGGCTGAATTAGCATGTGAAAAAGACACTATATCATGAATGATTAGAAAAATGCCAGTCAAAATCACAGAGAGGGGTACTGTTCATAATCAGTACAATGAAGTGTTTTTGTTTGTTTTGTTTTACCATATAACTCTGCCTGGTTAAATTTAAGTCATGGCGCTTGCATCCCCATCCCATTTCCCAGAGACAGGATCTCACTCTGTAGCTCTGACTGGCCTGGAACTGGCTGTGTAGCCAGGGCTGGCCTTGAACTCATAGAGATCCATTTGTCTCTACCTCCCAGGTTATGAGATCAATGGTGTATACCACCACGCCTGGCTGCATGGTAAAGTTCAGACTTCTATTGTTATTGTGTCAAGAATGCAGGTGATGTGTGAGAGTAAGACTGCATGTGTGTGGAGGTCAGAGGACAACTTTGTGGGTTGAGTTCTCCCCTTTACACTCTTGCAGGGGTCCTGGGAGCTGAGCGAACTTAGCTTGCCAGGCTTGCCTTGCCAGCATTTGTCCCACCGTGCCAGCCTGGTGTGCATGTATGCATGTGTGTAGCTTTTTTGCGCGCCCCCCCCCTTTTAAAATGGAAAGTAACAGGTATTGGTGAGAAAGTGGGGAAGATGGAACCCTTATATGATGTTGGTGAGGCTGTAAGATGGGTCAGCCACTGTGCAGAAGTTTGTTAGCTTCTTAAAATGAAGAACCCAGGATTACCACACCACACAGTCTATATCCTTGAATGCACTCCCCAAAGAATTGAAAACAGGAATCCAGGAATCCCAATATGTACAATATGTACTTGTAAATTAGTTGAGTGGTGTTTGAACATGTATTATCATTATTTATCAATTCTCTGTATGAGGGACATTTATTTATGCTGCCGTCTGGGTATTTAGCCTTCCTTTAGGGCCCTAGAAACAAGTGTTGCAGTCGCTTGTGTGCTGTGTATAAGGCCGCAGAGCCAGCAGAGTAGGGCATCAGATGCAGGAGACCCTGAGGCAACGTTCTGAATGAGGAACCAGCCTTATCTTTCTGGTAGCATTGCCAGGATAGAGGCAAACTATTGTCAAAGAGATTTATATACCGAACTCTTTTATTCTTGAGTCTTCTAGTCTCTGAGCCCCCAAAATATTATTTCCTAAGTATGGAATCTTGTTGGATTCACCATGATAGAACTGGCAGCTTTTGCAAATCAGACCTTCACATAGAAATGGTGAGTATGAAGCAGAGTGTTGGTTTGGGGTTTTGGAAAGTCACTGTCTGTAGAGTCAAGTCTCTCACTTAGCTGCCTACTAAACTGTTGAGAATTTATATTGAACTTTTATTGGCCTGTCATGCAGGCAGGCCTGTTTAACTATTTGTGGTCTGGAAACCTATTTTGAACAATGCAATGAAGTATTCCTTCTTTAAAAAATTTCTGTTTAACTCTACTGTGCACTTTTGTCCCGAGTCTGGGGTTCTTCATGGTGGGAAAAGAGTCTCTGTGTCAGGCATGGTGGCTTACATCTGTAACCCCAACACCATTATTCTATGATGAGGCATGAGGGATCATGAGTTTGAGGCTAGCCCATGTCTCAAAATACAAGGTTCAGTATGCAGTTCGTTTGTTAGAGTCCATGTCTAGGATGCACAAAGCGCAAGATCATATCCCCAGTCCTGCATAAAGTCAGGATTGGTGTCTGTTACTGCCTATTCCTCCCAGCACTTGGGAAGTGGAGGAAGGAAGATGAGAAGTTTAGGGTTATGCTAGAGTACTGAAGGCCAACCTAGGCTAGACTCTGTCTTTAAAACAAGAAGCAAAGTGAACAGAAATGAAGACTTCTTCTTGAAGTCCTGTTGAAGGAGGCCATGGGGTCCGTGTGCTGGTTTCCAGGTTTACTTGGTGGGGCTGCTGAGAGTAAGGATCTCAGTAGGGCTCTCTGTCAAGCTGGTGCTGAAATGAGAAAGTACCATGTATTTCAAGTGTTATCAGCCTACTTGGAATTGGAGGAGGTAGAACTTTCTGGGTCCAGAGAATCCTTTCTCTGCCAAAGTTCTAAAACAGCAGAGTGATCTCAGAAGGCAACAGAGTGAGTGCAAAAATCACAGTGCGTTTCTGGTAAACAAGGGTTGGAAGTGTGACACAGAGGCACAGCCATGGTGGGGTCCCCAACACCCCAGCCAGATAGTTAGAAAGGCTCAACACGCCTGCGGATGGAACACTGGGCCATAGTAGTCTAGGATCCCCCAAATCCCCTACTATGTGCTCTAGAGCTCATTTTGTTATTCCATGGTTCTGATATGATTGGGATTGCAGAATGGCCCGTGAGAGTCATGAAATCTTTGACAACAGCAAGACATTTCTAAGAAGTACTAGATGACCAAAAAGTTGATTAAAAAATGAAACGTGTAATGAATCCACGGCATTTCTGGCAGAGCATGCCTATGTTGGACCATAATGTATCACTGAAGCTTTGGTTCTGAACACACAGGCCCGCTTTGCACTGTGGGATCGATCCGGTGTTCCCAGGCAGCCAGTGAACACTGCCTGAGATAGCGCAGCTCAGCCTTGACCCTGTTGTGTATTAGGAATTGCAGTGTTTTCATGGGACACATCATATTCTCTTCTCTTGGCCTGAGGATGTGAGCTCAGAGTTTGAGTGCTTCTCTAAGCACAAGCGACACCCCGGGTTTAATCCCCAGTAGTACTGCCTGTCCCCCAACTTGTTATGAAAACATAATTCTTTAACTATGGAGAACAAGGACTTTTAATATTTTTCTACCTGCATTCCTCTGCATGCAAGTATGAAATTGGTATTGTAGGAGCCTCCTGGTTCTTGTCGTTGCAGAGGAAGGAACTGAGCTGAGAAGCACACAGTTAAGCAGAGGTTATGTTAGCGAAGCAGGCATTGAACAGTAAGATTGGAGTGGAATGCCCCTCTGTGGTCTTGGCAGCACAGTGGGCTTTGTATTGTGGATTTTAAAGATTTTTTTAAAATGGAAATTTATGAAGTGGGGACATACTCACGGAGCAAGGTGACCCCCAACCCCTTTTTTCTCCCAGGGTCTACAGATCTCCCTTTAATGGTATTTCTTCCAATGAGCCTCCAGAGAAACCGACAACGGAGTGACTGCATGGGAAAATGCCCTGGTGCTTTTGATTTTTAGTATATAGCAAGAACAGTCAATTTATGACCTCAAGGAAATTTGGTCACAAAGAGATGTCAGGAACCATAGCCTTCAGTATGCAGCCATGGTTTTCTGGATTACATCCTATCTCACTGATTTGTGAGAGCCCAAGCACCCACGATTGGTCTCATGGCTATCAGCTGTTTAAGGCACTTTGTGATTTTTGAAATGGAGGTTTATCGTAGAAGCTGGGGCCAGAGCCTTATTGTGGTCTGCCAAACTGCACAAATGGAAACAGGACTTTATGTTCCTGTTGAGATGCCGATGCTAATGGCTGTCTTCTGTATAACAGGTTTTTGTGTTAGAATTTTGATATTAAAAGTTTGTTTAGAGTTGGAAAGATGGCTCAGCTGCTCTCTAGTTAGGACCCTAGTCTTGTTTTCCTTACACACACTGAGCAGCTCACAGCAGCTGAAACTCCAGCTCCAGAGGATCTGGCAACCTCTTCTGGCGTCTGTGGGCCTCTGCGCTCATACACACACACATACACACAAGCACACACAAACAAAATAGGTCACGGTCTGGGTGTGGTAGCACATATCTTTAATCCCAGTGCTTGGAAGGCAGATACAAATAGGTCTCTGTGAATTTGAGGGCAGCTTGGTCTACAATTCAGGCCAGCCAACAAATAAATACATGGGCAAATATATACATAAATATAATCTTAAAAGTCATTTGATTTGCTGACTTGAGTTTCTAAAAATTAGTTAAATAATTTTCAGCTGGAGATTAGGACAGAATTTCCAACACTTTTTGAAAAAGTGCTAAACATATTTCTACCATTTTTCTAGTGCATATTTATGCAAATTTGTATTCCCATGGAGCCCTTGTCTTGGGGTGACTATTGCTATGATGAAAAACAAGTTGGGGAAGAAAGGAGTTTTTTGGTTCCTTCTTTCACAGCACTGGTTTATCATTAAAGGAAGTCAAAGCAGGAGCTGAAGCAGACATGAATGTGGAGGCAGGAGCTGATGCAGAGGTCTAGAGGAGTGCTGCTTACTGCCTTGCTCTCCATGGCGTGCTCAGCCTGCTTTCGTATAGAACCCAGAACCACTAGCCCAGGGATGGCAGCACCCACAATGGGGTGATCCCATTTCACCCTTAAGTTGTTTGTATCAACACAACAGAAAACAAGACTCAGTCACCACATCTTCTGTTGTAGAGGAATTTTGGTTCAGAACATGGCTGCTCTAGCAAGAGATCACATCCATAGACCTTCTAGGTCTGTGTGATCTGGCTGGAACACAAACATACCTTTAATTCAGGAGACAGAGGCAAGTAGATCTGAATTCAAGGCCAGCCTGTTATAGAGCAAATTTCAGGTAAGAAAAGCTTAGGTCTAGGCATGGTGGTACACCTTTAATCCCAAACAATGAAAGTAAAGTTAGTTTGTGGAAGGATTCACCCATGTTTGAAAGTGATGTCTGATTGAATGACAAAAAAAGTGATGAATCAGAGGAAGACTTGACAGAATAGGGTATGCCCAACTCTCACAAGAAAAGAGAGAAAAGGGAAGCTGTTTAATGGGCCATGTAGACAGAGAGGAGGAGTTTTATCAGGACAGTAACAGAGAGACAAGCCACAGACAGAAGTCCAGTGAAGATAGAATGAGCAGAGAATGAGAAGGAGACAGAAGATTAGAAAAGATTGCTCATAGTTTCAGGCCAAGCAGAGAAGTTCAGGGGTCGAGAGGGAAGCCAGATTAAATAAAATAGTGGGGAGAGGAGTTTGAGCCAGAATAGCTGAGTTGAGCCAGCCCAGAGTTCAGTAACAAGAAAGGCTGAGCTTGTTAAACAGGAAGTCTCAGAGGCTGAAAACATTCTAGGCCTAGGTTAGATTGTCCGGAGACTAGGCCTAAATTAGCAGACTGAGGCAGGAAGCCTCAAGATGACAGCTGAACCAGGTAAACAAAAGTTCCTTTTATACTCTGTGTCAATGCAAACTTTCTCTTGAAACATTTTGGCTATAAGTTGGAAACGATCAAGATAAAGCAACAGAAGTTTTTGTCATTTCTCCCCCACCCCAAGTTATTATGCCTTTTCAACATTTTCTTGGATTTCCTGTGGGAGTGGGCAGAAAGTAGGTAGGTGACAACTTCAACTTGAGGAAGTTTTAGAGTAAATATGATACTAGGGCAGTGACACTGCTTGTTTACCCCTTAACCCTACCCTTCCCCTAGCAGGAGAGTCTCACCCTGTGTGGACTGTGTGGACACATGGCCCCTGTGTGCTGCTCTGTGGCTGTTTGTGGCTTTTGTAATGTGGTTTCACCCTAGCCAGGATGAAGCAAGCACTAGGATGCTCCTTTCCCGTGGACTGTTTAATTATCTGTAGGAGAAGCTTTGTGTAGTTTTACCGCAAGGTTTGTCAACAAAAGATATAATTAATTTTGTGGGTCCCACTTGCTTAAGGAAGGGAGTAAAAGCCATCAGCCCTGCTTGTTCTAGTGCAGGGGTCTCAGCCTTCCTAACGCTGAGACCCTTTAATACGGTTCCCCATGTTGTGGTGACCCCCAACCCTAAAATTATTTCGTTGCTACTTCTTAACTGTAATTTTGCTGCTGTTATGACTCATGTAAATATCTGACACATAGGATGCCTGATATATGCCCGAAGTGGGTTGTGACCCACAGGTTGAGGGCCACTGCTAAGTGCAGGAATATCTGCAGATAGCTTTGCATCCAATTGTAGAAGGTCTTTTGGATACACCATACTAAGAATCCTGGGTGTTGGGTCAAGTCCTGGGTGTTAGCAAGACTGCATGATCCCTACCTACACTTTAGAAGAACTTGAACAAACACAGTGCTGTGGGAAAATGCCCGTGATTTCTAGGCACAGCGTGCTTTTCTCCTGAGCATTGAGATTCTTAGGGTGTGTAGAAAATAATCTTACTGTGTTTGGGACAGCACTTCCAAGCGGAAGAGAAAATAAAGCAGGTGTTATGTTTCTCTGTCTCTCTCTTTCTCTTTCTCTTTCTCTTTCTCTTTCTCTTTCTCTTTCTCTTTCTCTTTCTCTTTCTCTTTCTCTTTCTCTTTTCCTCCCTCCTTCCTCCCTCCTTCCTCCCTCCCTCCTTCCCCCCTCCCTCCCTCCCTCTCTCTCTCTCTCTCTGTGTGTGTGTGTGTGCTGGGTTGAGTAACATTGACCCTGTCAAGATGAGCCGAAGCGTGCTCTCTCTGCTGGTTTTATCCTGTGTTTCAGGCAAGAATGGAAGGTCTTAAGCAGTGTAAAGGTTCTCATGGTTTCTCATCTTTGACTAGTTCAAGCCTTTCTTTTTCCTGGTAAATAGGGTCACAGTTTGGTGGTGTGTCCTGAGAACAAATATAAATAAGTTCAGAGAGCTTAAGTCCTAATACCTCAAGCTCTCTGCTTCTGTTAGTTGTCAGAAAGCCAGGGACCTGTGTGAGCACTTCTCTCTTGTCTCTTCACCTGTGGGAAATAATAATATCCTGCACTATTGTTGGCAGGGTTAAATGAGCTTGTGTATCTAAAACGCATTAATCGTTGTTCAGAGCAATGACTGCACCGCTTCCCCCATGGGACTCAGAGTTGAGGGAAATGGTGGATTTGCCTGTTCTGAACACTTGAGCCAGGTGGATGACCATGCCAGGCAGATAGTACAGCATCTCTGCTTCGTTTTGTAAATGTAGTCTATTTAGTCTGGAGTTCCTGTGTGAATTATGTTATCAGCACACATCATAAATGACATTAGAAGTAAAATCTGTCTTGCCTTTCCCTAGATCGTGAACCAACATTCTGTTCACCTACAAATGTTGCAAATGGTGACTCTAGAACCCAGATGGGAGTTTCCCTTGAGACTCAGGATCTGTCCTTAGAGTAAATTGATGGGGAAAAAAAATGCACAAAGAAAGCAGGATGATCTTTCTTTTAGGAGGTTCTTCTTGTAGATAGAGATAGCAGCTTACCAAATGTGTGTCAGATGTATTCAAGACAAACACACATCCCCAATCAAGGCCCTCACATTCACATTCTCTGGGGAATCTAACTTTGAGCTTGCCTCATCTTGTTAAATAACATGTGGAGTATGTGTGTATTGACATTCTGTTTGCATAGGGCAGGTGAGTAGCTGCTATAGTTTAAGCATTCTATGTGACTGTTATTTTGAGGAGATCCTGGGGCCACCTTCAGTAAGACTGTGTGAGACTTTAGTTAAATGGCAACTGATGCTCCCCCTCCCTGTCTGCCCCCTGCAGCTGTCTGAACATCTTCCCTTAGGAAGAAATTCAGCTGCTGTCTCAAGAATTCAGCAGTGTAGTTCTCTGAGCTCAGATTGGATCTCCAGGTTGAGTGGATACCTTCATTGTTTGCCTCTCCGTATGGAGACTGATAGGGCTTAAGTTTCATTCTTTTTGGAATGCTTGCACAACCCCCCCCCCCACACACACACACCTACCCACAAACAGGTGCACATACTCTATAACACATACATGCATGCATAGACACACGCCACAAACACACATGCACAAAATGTACCTTTTCAAAAAAAATATCCTTTAAAAAGGAACCGAAACTTTTGATTATTTGGTAAAAGTGCTTTGTGAAGGGGCGTGGTTATCATTTTGAGGGAACTAGGATTCTCTTTTTAATCTTCATGTAATTTTCCGAGCTCTGGGGTGACATGCTATAGAATATAGTCTAATGGCAATGAACCTTTATTGCTGTTTGCACACCAGCTCCAGTGTCTGTGTGCACCTCATAGCTCACCCGGGAGAGGTGTAGGTGTTATTAAAAAGCTTGTTTACAGAAGAGAAACTGGGTTTCATGTGGCTGAGCATCTAACCTAATCATCTCAGAGCTTACATCTGGAGAGTGGAGAGGGCCCCGAGATAGACTGGGCGGGGTGGGGTGGAGTGGCAGGTCCTTCCCACCCTGCCTACCCTTGCCTTCCTCGTGCTTCCCAGCCATGCTGCTAAATCTCACGGTGGCAGAAAAGGAAGAGAGGTGTTTTGGATTTTTTTTTAAAGACCAGGGTGTGAAGTGGTCTTCAGAAATGTTTGTTTGGTCAAAGACCATCGTCCTTGCAAACTTTGGTGTCCACCATATTTGAAGTGATATATCCTTAATGCTTACAGCTTGAGTCTTTCCCTGAATGATGCACAGTAAAGTTTCTTAGTAATAATACTGTTTCCAAAGTGGAATCCACCCCCTTCTGAGAACATTCCAGGGACCCCTCCCTTCCTGCCTCTCTGAAAGGTGGTGTCAGTTCTCTGGAGTTAGCTGTTGGGGACATTATTCTCTTACTCTGTTGAGGATGGAGTCTCACAGGCAGAGGCCTGCAGTGGGTCCCCTCTGTTCTGGATGCAGCTCTCTAGCAGCCCATTATTTACCCCTCAGAGTGTAGGTGCTGTTGACCTGTCAGGACAAGTTGACTAAGGGTTTTCTCCTCAGAAATCTTGGAATGTAGCTCTTTGTCAGAGGCTTGCCTCACATTAGGCATGAGTTAAATGTAAATATATAAAAAATGCAAATTGTCCTTGGCTGCAGAAATAAACATTTTGACACCATTTGACACAGTTTCCCTCCACATCCTGCACTGTGTGCCTTTCCCTAGCAAGAATCCTTTCCTGTCTTGTCAGCTCTGTCGTGAAATTGATAGCAGAAAATGCTATCACCAGAGTTTCCTTAGGGTGGATGGTGTCTGACTTCTGAAATGCTCAGGTAGTCTGGCCTTGCAGAAACTGAGTGTGTCTATGGTGCAAAGCTTGAGTTCAGTTTAAGATTTCTTTGGAGCCTTTTTGGTAGCTATGAACCACTTGGAAGGTCCTTAGAAGTTTTCTCTACCCAAAAGCAGTGTTGTGACTGGTAGGCTGACCTTGTGACTTCATATACTCTGAAGCCACTCATAGCTTGTGTCAGGAGCAAAAACTGTCTGCAGCGTGAGTGGATGGTTTACTTTGTTTCAAGTGATCATTCGGGGATCCAAGCTAATTCCATATGTGTTAAGCTCTGAGTCCTTCCATGGCCTTTCTGCATTCTGTGAGCAGAGGAAGTTAGAGGGAATTAGCAGAGTACCCCTAGAAGCGCTATTGGGAGGCAACAGGACTAGGAACAGCCAACTTAGCCAGAGCCATATTCTGCTGGCCAGAGCTCTGGCAGGTGGCTTCTGGCTCTCTGTGCCCAGGTGAGAGGTCATTTAGTGCCACTGCCTTGTGGGGTATCAGAACTCCATCCAGAGCTTTCCAAATGCTGCGTGCTTCAGCAGGGAAAACCTCTCCTGCGGTGAACTTTACTGGGCACTGAGGATTTTGTGGAATTTCCAAAACTCATTTTGCCTTTGGTGGTTATGAACATTCTGTAGAAGGAAGAAAGGAAGGAAGCTTGTGTGTTTTGATTTTGTTTTTCCCAAATACTACATCAGGGACATTTCTGCTTTGCCCTATGACATGTTTATAGCCCTCCCAGCGCCTCAGGATGGATGTCTGCCTGTGTACTCTGGGTTCCAGCTGTCCTGAAGCTAGTTCTTGGAGAGCCACGGAAAGTGAGATTGCCCTGTGACCTTGTGTTTCCAGTTGCTCCCAAGTTTATGGCTTCTGTGAACTAGAAGGTTGCTTCTTTGTGTATCATTTGAGAAGTGTTCTCGAAGTTTATTTCACAAAGACCACAGGCAGATGTTCTTGCTTAGAAGGAAAATTCCAGCTCCCTGATTTTGTTTTTTTTTCCTGCTAAAAGATTGTCCTCAGATCTGTAAATTTGGAAGCTTCTCATCTTTGAGATAATCTTGGTGATAACTTTAAACTTTTCATAGGTAGCAGCTTCACTAGAGTCTGTGGGGCATCATTTAGTCCTTGGTCAGATCTTTTCTCTCTTCTGAAGAACGAGCCCTGGTGAGCCGGGACATACCATGGAGTGGGTGAGATTTGGGTGTACTGGGGGCCTCCAGAGCTCTCTTCATCTGAAGCCTTAACGGCAGCTTCATTCCAGTCATTGTGGTTTTTCAAGTCTCATTGCCCTTGACTCTAGCAGCACATGGCCCTCTGATTCCTTATGCTGGGCTGTCCCACCAGATAGCCAGGCTTGTTAAGTTGAGAATCAGTAGGGTTTTGGCAGAGCTTCTGCAGAAGGACTCCTGACATTGACAGAATGGTGCTCAAAGCCCATCTGACATTTGCTGGCCTCTGGTGGCCAGCTCCTCTGACCTCACTGGCTGCACAAAGTGGCTGCAGTCTGTCCCTCCTCACACACCTCACAGCTGGTCTCAAGCCACACTACGTCATATGTAAGAGCAGCTGCTAATGGAGCATTTACTGCCTCCTCTTGGGAATGCCGTGGGCACTGAACATCATTCCCGAGACTGAGCCAATTATAATACAAGTTCAAAGTATTAAATATTTTAGATAATAAACCTTACGTATATTTAATACATATTTTGTCGCAGGTTAATAGTTGTTAAGTTATAGATAGTGCATGAAAAGCAGAGGCATAGAGAACATGTTAAGCATTAAGCTCTTCCAAACCTCAGCAGGGTACGGTCCTTATCTGTTAGTATATGAATGAGGAAACTGAGGCAGAGGCTGGATAACTTGCCCAGAGTCCTGTTGCTGGGGTGTTTTATATGCATGTGAGAACTAACGGCCCTGGAGGAACTTGGCCATCTTCCCATGGATTTCTTTCCTTGGCCCCACTTTCTCCTTCCCCCATTCGGACGACCTTCTAGCTCTGATTCCCCAGTTTTGCTGAGGCTTCGTCCTCCAGTAGCCCCCTTCATTTTCCCTTCTCCTTTCACTGGACATGACAGAGTGGGACCTCCCAGCCGAGTCCTCCTTACTCATTCACCTGCCCCGGAGGTGTCTCTACCTTCGATAGCTCTCTCCTGTTGCTGCACTGAGCGTTGAGGATGCAGGCAAGGGCAGATGATAGGAGAAACCTTTATTAACCACTACTCCTGTGTTGGTTAGATGAGCATGCCTGCTACCCCATTTCCCAGAGACCCAAACCAAGACCTGCATGGTATTGCCCCCCTCCTCTAGGGGAAGATGTGGAATTAGAACCCTCAGGAATCTAAGGATGAACAGGCCCGATGTCATCTGCCCTGGTAAGCTGGGCATGGTCAGTGCTTGGATGGAATTAGGCCCCACGTGAAATTTGACCAAGATTGTATTCCGACCTGCTGAGGGCGCTTAGAGGCAGGAACAGTTTCTGAGCTTTCTGGGTTTTCTGAGTGTTGACAGCTCTTGCTGGAGTGGTTTGGTGTGAAAAGGCAGCATTCACCCCACATTTACACCAATTTGCTAAAAGAAGAGGTGGATCCTCTAGGAAGATGGGAAGAGAACTTGCAGCTAAAGGGCCATGCGTCCTTTTCTGATGTGCACTTGATACATGTTTAATCAGCCCTTATGTTATACAGTCACTAGCTCAGTGATACCATCTGTAGATTAGCCATGTCCGTACCAAATCTACGTAGATAGCTTATTGTAAATAATCATTTAAAATTTTTACTCGTAGGGCCATTGGCTTAATGGGTTCAGGCACTTGTCAGCAAGTCTAATAATCTTTGGTAGTCTGAGTTGTGTCACAACACATGGTGAATGGAGAGGACCACCATTGACAAAGCTGTGCTCTGACGTCCAACCTCCACATCATGCCATGGTACATGCGGGTTCCTCCCACCTTCATACAAACAAGTAAATGTGATTAAGAAATTTGAGGCCAGGCATGGTGTCATATCCCTTTAATTCCAGTGCCAGGAGGCCGACACAGGCAGCGCTCTGAGACCAGTATGGTGTACCTTGTAAGTCCCAGGCTGGCCAGGGCTACATAGTCAGATTTTGTCTCAAACAAATAAAAGTTCTTAGTGTGAATTTCCAGCACACTTGGACAAAAGTTGGTACCACAGCATAAGCAGTTCTCTTTCTACCAGATTGTTTGAGAGGAAGTAGCCCTCCACTCCCAGGCATTCCTAGTTTTTTCCTACAATGATAGTTTTCTGCACAGCACCATACAGGGACCCACATCATGGGACTGATGTGGCGCACCCCTGCCACCCGCCCCTCCTCCCACCCCTTTTGCTTTATGTCTGTTCTTTGTACAGTCACTCCTGTTTCCAGTTGAGAGCCATGTCTACCCGTGTCTATCCATCCAACTGTTTCTTTATATTCATTCAGCTCTTCAACACATGCTTGATTTTCATGACCATCATACTTTGGAAAAGCCCAGGCTAGTCACTCAGTAGAGTCCCTATGATCATCATCATTGAATGCTTTCTCATCATTCAGTTTGTGTTTTGCACTATGGGCAGACCTGCCATTGTAAGGATGTCATCTTGTGTCTTCTGAGAGTGGCTGATTTTGATGGACCTCACACCTGGTGATGTGTGCTTATCCGAGTATATGGTTGAGACATTACCTGTAGCTTTCTTGCTCTTCTTCATTGTGCAATGATTTTGTAATTTAAAAATGATATAAAATCCTCATTAGAGACTTTAATTTTATTTTCATCAGCATAGATTCATGGTTTCCTATAACTGGAGTTTAAACGTGTCTACCAAGATCCATGTGTTGAAGACCTAGTTCTCAAAGTTATAGAATATTGATGGTTTTTGGAGGTGTGGGGGTCTTTGGGAGGTTGTCAGAGTTAAAGGAAGTCACAGTAATGGGGCCTCCATGATGGCCGTAGTGGCTTAATAGGACAAGGAAAAGAGACCTGAGCTGATGTTATATGGTACTTTTTGCCATATTGTGATGTATCAAGAAAATCATCACTTGCTGGGAACTAGATGTAGCAGCATGCCTTTGTACTTCCTAGCTTTCAGAGCCATGAGCTGAATACACTTCCATTCTTAATTATTCACACTTCTATTGTCTCAGCAGAAAATGGACAAATACACTTGATAGGCAGATTTTTTAGCCCTGGGTCCATGAGGGACCATCCCTGAGAGAAACAATTTTAAAGTCGAAACCACTTAGGTTTGCCAACAGTCTCTGAAGTTCACACCACGGTTGGGTGGTTCCATTGTTTCTGGGGCAACGTGACTGAACATCACGGGAGAAGGGCATGACAGAACAAGAATTGCTCATCCTGTTGAGGGCAGGCGCTAGAGGACAGAGGGATAAAGACAAAACAACAGGGGGCAAAGCACATCTTCCTGTGGTCCCATCTCAGGGACCTTCACACAGGCCCAGCCCCTGAATGTTTTGCTCACTTCCCAGCAGTGCAATAAGACTGTGAACCCTTCATTAATTCATATATGAGGTCAGAGCCTCAGGCTTCGGCATTTCCCAGGGCCTCTCTCTCAGTGATGCTTGAGCCATTTAGAGAGACTGCACATACAAACCAAGCAGTTATAAATTAGTGATAGTATCTGTCTTAATGTGATACTATTTCTCTTGATACTGTAATCATCCTTGACTTGGGCTTCGGGAAGTCCCTGAGGGATTCCCCTCTCTCATTGTGCTCATTCTTCTTTTGGCAGCCTTGGACGTTTCACTGTGTGGGCACTGACACCATACATGCCACCTTCCACATTGTAGTTACCATGGCTTGTTTTGATTTTCCTTGTTTTGAGGTGGGGTCTCCCTCATGATCCTCCTGCTTCAGTCGCCAAAGTGCTGCAATTACAGTTCTGTGTCATCTGGCGTACCCGACTTTTAAAAAGTCTAGTGATGTTGGGTCAGTCAACCATGGACATTTGAAGGGAAGACTCTATAAGCCAGTTGGTTTCATTCCTAAATTAAACAATGAAGTGAGGGCTGCTGAGGATCTGGCAGTTGGCGACGGAGGGCAGTTCCGAGGCTCCAGGTGCGTTCTTAGACATGCTGTGAAAAGACCAGGAGGAGTTTGGTCATGTCAAAACCCAGCTTTGCAGATGTTGTAATTGCTCTTCCCATACAGGTTGGTGTTGATAAAAATCTCCAAGGAGATGGAAGGGCAGGTTTTTAAGAAGAGGCATGACTAAGAGAAAGGCCAAACCCCACTAAGAGGCAGCTGTGAGAGGAGCCAGACAGGCTATATAATATCTTGTCCCGCGTCTTGAAAAGGAGGAAAAGAGCTGAGAAAAGGCTTTTGTTTTGTGTTGATGTTCATGGTCCTCCCCCGTCCCCAGTACCCTCCCCTCCCCGTCTTCATCCATCTGTTACCCTGGTGCTGGGAGTTCTGTGATACTACGCTTGAACAAAAGCTTGCCTGTTATCACTTAATAATGTTCTTTCTGATTTATTCCACTTTGCCACACTAAAAATAACCCATCAAAACTTTTGGCTTTATATTTTTATGCACATATACTTAAAGATTTTCATTTTTTTTAATCTACATACACATGCCTGTCTCTTTGTAGGTATGTACACATGGGTGCAAATGCCTGCAGAACCCAGAAGGGGGCTTTGGATCCCCTGGAGGAGTAGCAGGTGATTGGGAGCACCCTGACATGGGGTTTGGGAAGTGTACTCAGGTCCACCATGAGGCCAGGATGTGGTATTAACTGCTGAGACAGCTTTCCGGCCCCATGGCTTTATAGTTAAGTCTGAAAAATTGCTTATAGATAAGTGTATTTAAAACAGATCATTTTAGTGAGGGAGAATCCCATGGGAAACTTCGTCTTGTATATTCTTGTCAAATGAGATTTTTTAAAATTCTACCTCTAATTATGTACATATATATGTTATTTCAAACCTATACTTGCACACCAACTCCTATGCATATGCTCATGCACATAGTTACCTTCCCAGCACACTGGTAAGACACTCCAGTCAGGATTGTGGTAAACTTAGAAACTGGACACATGACGAGGATTGAAGACTCCTATCGGCATCAGGATTTACAAGGGAGTGAAAGGTTTTGATTGAGCTGTTGTGTTTGCTGTTGGCTCCGTGCCTGGTGGGATTGTCCTGATGACATCTTGGAAATAAAGAACATCCCAGAGTTTAAGGCTAGGGTTTAATCAGTGTCTCCTGTTTTCTATATTCTTTCGTAATCTGAGCCCAGAGTCTCTGGCATGCTAAGCATGTATTGTACCCTGAGGTATGTCTGCAACTCCATCCTGATTCCATTTGGCAGTTGTCCCTGAGATGGATGGTATTCTTTGTTGTTTTGTTTTGTTTTTATGACACTGTCTGACTCTGCAGCCCAAGCTGGCCTGTAATACAACAGTGATCATCCCCCTGCCTCAGCCTTCTGAGTAGTGGGATTCTAGGTGTGAGCCACCATGTGTAGCTCAGGCTTCTAAGACTGTCCTGTATGTTTTACTTATTGGCATGTCCTCTCTTTCTTTTCCATCTGTGCAGCCTTTACTTATTTACCATTTCATATATCTTGAGCTCGGGGTTAGTCTGAAGTTTCTGAGAAAATGGAACGGGAGCTTGTCTTACCTGTAGGGTAAATCCGGGATGTGAACATGCGTGCAGCTTTCACAGCCACACGAGGCTGCGGCTGTTAGCCACGAGCCAGGGTGCCCTTCACTGTTACTGGGTAGCAGGTCTGGGGCAGAGTCAGCTTCCATTCACTATCTTATTTGCTTCCTGTTGCAGCACAATAATTCTTTTCCTACAAGTTGCTTTTTCAGAGCTACCATTTAAGAAAAATGACAAGAAATTTCTCCATTCATCACTGGGAAGAAACTAATGCCTTTGTCATTCAGGGGAGTCAAGGCCAGAAGTTATTACAAGCTGTAGATGGGGTAGCACTACAGGACAGTCTCCCAAATATTTGACCTCTCAGATAATGATGATGCTTGAGATGGATAATTGTATTATGTACATAATATAATCATTGAATCATGTTTGTATGCTTCCTAACCTCATATTGCACCTAGATCAAAGCAATAAGTAACTGCGTGTTTATTTTGTATTTAATGTACTTAAAATAGAGTTATATCTGGGGTCCATTTTTATACAACACAGTCCCAACACTGTCTACATGCAGTACCCTCACTACATTCCACAGCTAAGGGGCTGCGTAATGAAATATAGAAAAGAAAGAGAAGTAAAACCCAGAGTTTTTGAGGTATAATTTTAAATTCTTTATTAATCTGGGCCCTATGTACACATACCATGGGCTCCCAGGCCTGGACCCATGGTGTGGGGTCCTTGTAGACTGCTGACTCATGGTATTAGTCCTGCCTGTGCTGGATGGAGTTGGTACCTGGTTTCCTCTCTTCCCTGCTGTAAGCAGGGTAATAGTGTGTTGTTGTCAGTGTTGGTACACGGCCCCTCTCTCTCCAGCTATAAGCAGGGTGATAGTGTCTGTGTCAGTGTTGTTACAGGGCTCCTCACTCCCCAGGCCTAAGCACTTGTTACACAGTGTCTCCTGCATAATGGGTCTTGTGTGTGATTGCTAACCAGAAATGATGAGATCCTGTCCCTTTACTCTTAGCTCAGCATTGCTCTGCGATTCCTCATTCAGAGCTGTTCTGTCACTTCTATCTAACTGGGGTGGGGCAGGAGTTGCCTACAGAGAGTTGGGTTTGGGTGTTGTCGGCTCTGAGTTGGCTTGGCAGCAAATCCATTTCATCATTGGCAGCTCCTGACCCTGAAATACCTTGAATTTGATTTGTCTCGTAAAACTGTGAGACTTTAGATGTAAACACTAACTACAAAATTGCATTAAATTTCTATTTAGTGTGTGTGTGTTTATGTGTGCATGTGAGTGTGCACATGTGTGTCATGTGGGTATGGGTGGAGGCTAGAAGAGGTGAGGTGACAGGTCACCGGGAGCGGGAGTGTGAGTCACTTGAGTCAGATGTTGGGACAGGAACTTAGCTCTAAGAGCAGCTTTAAACACTGAGCCATCTCTCTAGCCCCTGAAATCCCATGTTAATATAATTATGGTTCATATGTGTATATGGAAATAATTATGTTTAGTAAATCTGATTCACTCTATACCTTCTGACAAGCCCATGTGTGTGTGTGTGTGTGTGTGTATTTATGTGTTACATATATATTGAGTGAACACAGGCGAATGCACATAGCACATGTGTGAAGGTCAAAGGACGACCTTGGATATCCTTGGCTCCTGGCTGTCTACCTTGATAGAAACAGACTCCTTGTTCCTCTGGTACATACGTGAGTCTAGCTGATCTGTAGGTTGCTGGGGTCTCTCCT
This sequence comes from Pachyuromys duprasi, assembly GCA_028658305.1. Classification (NCBI taxonomy): domain Eukaryota; kingdom Metazoa; phylum Chordata; class Mammalia; order Rodentia; family Muridae; genus Pachyuromys; species Pachyuromys duprasi. The sequence goes on along the minus strand of CM053753.1, from coordinate 100,334,276 downwards.
GTTTCTGCCTCCAATAAGAATGCTGTGGTTACAGATACTCACAGTATCCTTCTGGCTTTTATGTCCTTTCTGGGATTTGAACTGAGGTCCTCCAGTGTGCTTAGCACATGCTTTTACCCATCTCTCTAGCCCCTTTCCTGTTCAAGTTCTTGAACAAAAATAATATGTCCCACTGTATCCCTGTATTCCTGCCAGTTTGTTTCTATTTGGAAGTTAAACCATCAACAGCTGATTTCAGGCAACAACGATTTTTTTTTTTTAAGAATTGAGTAAGATGTGACTAACTGAAGAGCTGGCATCTCCTTTTACAGAGCAGTGTAGCTGAGTGGTCACGGATTATCATGGAGGGCTCTGCTTGCCCTGTAATTGTCTGTCCTTGCACTCCTGGTCAGGAAATCCTATGTGTTCAGTGCTAGTCATAGGGAATGAGGGTCTATAGTTCAGGTCTGTATTTCACAGAGCACTCTCCATGCATATTTAAAACCTTGAAGCTTGGCTCAAGCACCAGAGACTCTGTTGCCTGATCATATTGGAGAATAAAGAAAAAAAATGTTTTCTTGTCCATTACCAGTGACCTCCATGGCTCGGGCTGGGCGCCGTGTGGTTCCCCATAGTCTCCTCTTATTCATTCTGTCCCCATGTTTTCATAGAGGAAACCAAGGCTTGGTAGTGTGAAGAAACCTTCTCCTGTCATTTGGTATTAAGCAGCAGAAGCAAAATTCCCTGAGTCCCTCCTGTCTTCCTCCTCCCAGTTCATAGCTGCAGTAGTGTACCTGAGAACACTTGCCTGGGAACAGTCCTGCTTTTGACGCATGTTGTGGTGTCTTTCACATTGCCCAAGACCTGTCCATGATCTGTTTCAGATTTCACTGGAGATTAATAATTAACCCTTGAGGGCTTTTCCCATTGTGTCAGGTTCAAACAAAAAGAAGCTGAGGAACTCCCATTGTAAGTGGGATATATGTGTAGCAAACAGCACAGTGCCTGAACAAGAAATAACAGTTGACAGGCTTTGCATTTGCCCTACTGAAGCTTGGGCCAATGTCAGCAGTTAATTGTCTTCTCAGAACTGTCATGCAAGAAGAGGGTGGAGGTGTGGATGCATGGCCCAATTTACTGCCTACAAACCTGAGCTGTGATTCTCTTCACCCAAGAAGCATGGGAGAAGGCACTTTTTTTTAACTGAGTCCCAGAAAGAGATAGTAAAGTCTTCTAAAAATTTTAAATATGCATATCACATTCTGAAGTATTTTTGAACAGCTCATTGCTTTGTCCTCAAGAATTTTGAATGCATTGTGTTAAAAACAAAGCAAAATAATAAACCCATAATTAGAAATTTTGGTTTATGGCTGTTGATGCCCCACCCCTTTAATTATTGAGGGACTGCTGATGGCATTCAGTGGTAGGGCTCTTGCTGATAGTTCGTGTAAGACCCTGGGTTTAATCCCCAGCACTACAAAGAAAGATTTAAAAAAATAGTGGGAAGGAACTGTTGAGGCTGTATGTATATGTATATGTATAAAATGTGAGCAGGAGGATCATGTTGCATGAAATCTTGTATTCTATTGGCTCTGCCTTATTCCTCAACCTATGTATGAGAGACAGTGAGATACTTTTTTCTTTCTCTGACCCCCTTATCCAGAGAACTCGGGGTGACAGAGGTCTATATAGCACTTCATGTTAAAACACACACTGCATTCCTTCTCCCTCTCCTTTCCTTCCCACCCTCTTGTGAGTCTGATCGCTGGTTCATGTCCAATGACTAAGCGATGCAGGAGCCAAGGATGATCTCCTTAGTTCGTCATTGCTGTCTTCCTCACCGTCTGCGTGGTACTTTTATGACTGATGGGAAAGACTTGGATGAGAAGATAGAACATTGGAGAAGGAATATTCCCAGGTGAGGGTATCACTGGCAGTGATACTTGGAACAGCCAGTGAGCAGACGGCTTGATTACTTGATTAATGCAGGGAGCTATAATATTAATAGGCACATGTTGTCAAGGTTGTTTCCACAGTGGGAATCGATGAAACACTCTCTGCAGGTTGTCAGTATGTTTTGCCAAAAAGGACTTTAGGATGAAGAAAGTCGAGGGAGCACCAGGTTAGGTGAAGTTTCCCCTTGTTGCCTGCTGGGTCTGAAGATCTTAACTTTGTCCCTCAGCAGTGTGCCTCTGGGAGCTTTGGGAAGCCCTTCTGTGTCTTCTTCTGAATGTGGAAGTGTCACAAGACAGTGCCGATAGATGAGCACAGCAGAGGCTGAAGGATGTGGGCCTGGATCCAAATGAACCACTCCTGCATTCCCTAGACAGCAGATAAGCCCTACCTAGAAGTGCCATAAGTGTGATGCCTGTACCTGCTCTCTGCTATGGCGATTAACTGATCTCGTGTATATTTGTATGTATGTATGTATGTATGTATGTATGTATGTATGCTCATATAATTAACTGATCACACACACATACACACATGAATGCACTTCAAATTATGAAGCACCCTGCAGATTTTATTCAAGTTCTCTAGGTTTTTCTTACTGTATGGAATATACACAGCACACAGCTGACTGTAGTTAACCAGTTTCACACATAGTGCTCAGTGTGTTGCTGAGTACATTCCTGTTTAGATAAGCTCCGCCTTCCAGCTCTGCATGCTTCTCACGGCGGCCATCTCACCTCGAAGCCTCTCCTCTCCCTGACCACCTTTACACCTGCCATTCCACTTTCTGTAACAATGAGTTTCTTTTTTTATGTGGCGGGTTTCTTTCATTTTGCATAGTGCCTTCAGATAGATACATTATTTTTACACGCTGTGGTGGTGGTTTGTTTTCTTAGCTCACTTTTCCTGGTACCATTCTTTTAACACATGGTGCTCAGTAAGTATTCCTCTGTGTCAGTAGTATGAACTGAAGCAGAACTATCAGGGTATGAATTTGTGCATGTGTACATGCTTGTGTGCTTGTGCATGTGTGTGTATGTGTGTGTGTGTGTGTAGGTCAGAAGCCACCATCGTGTGTCTTCCCTGCTCATCTTTTTACCTAATCTTTAGAGACATTGTCTCTCACTGAACCTAGAACTTGCTGAGCTGGCAAGCCCCAGGAACCGTCTTGCTTGAGTGTGCCAAGCTCTAGGATTACAGGGTCATTCTGCCACGTCTGGCTTTTATGTGGGTGCTGGGGGGTGGGCCCTCATGCTTGTGCTCTGAGCACTCTGCTTGCCCCACAGAGTAAATGTGAAGAAGTGGTCTGTCCCATCTGCAAGCCTCAGAGATACCAAGGCTTACTGAGGAAGATGAGCTTTGTTGCTAAACCACGCAGCAAGGTGATATTGACATGTTGAATGACTTGTGGATGCTGAGTTTAAATTTTTTCATGCTTTGTCATTTTTTTCCCATCTTAAAAATAATAGTTTTCACTGCGGAGTCTGTGGAAGTGCCCACAGTGTTTAGAATGAGCCAGTTCTCTCCCTTCTTCTCAGAGACACAGGGGTTGAACTCGGGCTGCCTGGCTTGGTAGCAAGTGCCTTTGCCTACTGAACCATCCTGCCTTTCCCTCCATGATTCATTGACAGAGCAGCCATGTTGAGTTGGGGTTGGATTGGGATTGGGTTGAGGCCTGAAAACAGTTGTTGAAGAAACTTGTTAAGATGAAAAATGGCATCAGGGTGTCATTTACCTTCATGGGAAACTGAGCTGAGCTGGGTGGCACAGCGCAGATGGCACGCTGTCCCTGTGAGCGTGAGGACAGCGAGAGAAACAGATCCAAACAGGAGGCTCAAGAGCTGGCATCCAGGCGCCAGCTCAGGCCTAACTGTTCCGGCTTCCCTGTGCTTGTGTGGAGCGTGGCATCAGCAGGAGCAGGGGCTGCTGTTATTTTGATCGCCAAGCTCTGTTTAGTGAATTCACTTGATTGGTCCCCTCCTCCTTCTCACGGATGCTATTTTGAGTGGAAAGTCACTACTGGAAAAATAAATCCCTGCATTGATTGTGTGTATAACACCGCCCCCTCCCGTTTACAGACCAATCTGGAGTCTATCTGAAAAGCCCCTATATTTAAGGCTTAATCATCAGCCTGTCACTATTGGGAACCTTTTAAGGTTATGGGGACTAGGGGAAAAGCTGTGGATTGTGCCTTGTGGGGATTGGAGGACCTCAGCTTTCCCCTCTTTTATCTTTTATCACTCTTTGTTCATGCAGTGACTTCACATCCAGCGCCAGCCCCCTCCATCATGGGATACCTCACCCCCACACCAAAAGCAACTAGGCCAGCCAACCAGAGGCTGGAGCCTCCAAAACCGTGAATGCAAGCAACCTCCTTCCATGTATAAACTAATCCCCTGAGATATTTGTTACTGATGAGAAACTGAGTGGTAGCCTACCACACCCATTGGGCTGTGGAGTGTAGTATGGTCAGAGCACTTGTGAGGTGATCAGTTGCATTTCGGAAGAATCTGAAGCCACAGAGAAATTAGCTGGTCTGCACTAGGTTAACAGTGTGTGCCAGCACTTGAAAGGGAACATTGATTGTCCACCTATGGTGTGTGTTCTTCGACTCGGTTCCCGGAGAAGCAGTAGTAGGAGGCAGTCTTCAACCTAAGTTCTTAGCTTGTCTTCCCTGAAGGGAGCTGTTTTCCGAAAGGGGCATGCTTAGGACTTGCAGTGGCTGTGCCTCCTGAGCCTTCTCAGGACTGGTTTGGTTGAAATGGGGACTTGTCAGTTCTTACTGGCTGGGAGGAAATGCTTTCCCAGTGTGATGCATTAGTCATGAGCAGGGTGTAGGAGGGTATTGAACAATCACTCTGACCCTCCTCCCATGGATGGGCCTTCATGCTAAACTCCAAGCGCCAGCTGTGTTGGAACCAAGCACTTGCTGGGGATACACCCACACACTCTCCCTGCTGTGCACTTGAAGGCTTGGATCAGAGGTGGGAGAGGGTGGTGATTTCAAGGCTGGAACCACAGTACTGCCAACAGGGACGCTCATGAACCCAGGCCTCCACGGGTTGTATGTGCCACAAAGGCAGCTGGGAGAAGTGTTAAATGAAGGGCCACGTTTATTAACCAGGAGCTGAGGTATCAGGAGCTGAGTTGTGTGCGTATGTGGGTCCCATCTGTAGTCCTCTGATCCTGTTTTTCATGTCCACATGAAGACATCACAATGCTTGAAGGTGTTGGTTTGAATGGATGCTTGGAATCCCAAGCAGCCCGGGAAAGGCCAAAGATCCCCCCAACCCCCGAGGTGGTACAAGGGGCCAGTAGAGTCAGCCAGAAGCATCTGCTATAGCTACTCCTTGTGAATACTCTGTGGGGACAAGGACTTTAGGGTTTCTTCATCTGCCAGATACTGATGCCTCCCCCTACATAACAGAAGAAAAGAAAGTCAGTAGGAAGGAGTGTTGATTCATTTTACTTGTTGGTTTGACTAGGCTCTTCTGTCTTGTGTTTTTGGCCACATTGTTAGTTCCTATCTTTCATTTGTGTGTATAGTAGTGTGTATGGGTGTTATGGTGTAAGTAATACAAGTGGACATGTCACATTGACCACTGTGACAGAAAGTAATGAACCATTCCCTCATAGAACTGATAATCCTATCAGAAGAAAAAAATACATGTTTAAGACAAGTTCTCACATAGCCCAGAATGGTCTTGAACTTGATTTGTAGCTCAGGATGGCACAGAACTTCTGATCCTATTGCTCTCTGTCTTCCATGTCCAGTTTATGTGTTGCTGGGCTTACTAAGCAAGCATCCTACTGAGTTGTCTTCCCATCCCTATTCAGTGTTATGTTTTGAGACAGGGTCTCTAAGGCAAGCTGTTCTGGAAATCAATATTGTGATTCAGGCTGGCCTCGAATTTGCAATCCCACTGTCTCCATTTCACACCAATTAGGACTATGGGTGTGAACCACCATAGCTAGACAGAAGAGAGAATTAAGATAAATAATCCAATAATTGATAATGATGGAACTCCAGAAGAGAAAAGGGAATGTAGAAACCTTGGAAGATTAGAGCTTTGCAACGTTTTCAGTAAAACACCATATTGTAACAATTGGACAGAGTTCCAAGTACTTCACATGCACTTTATTTGGAGGGAACATAGGCATCCTTTCTTTAAAAAAAAATCATGTAGAGTTAAAGTTTCATTCCAGTATCTACTTCACCTCTTGAGGACGCCTTCAGAATGATGTTTCTTTGCTCAGATGAATCTCCCTTCTGCTGCTCAGGGGAGAGAAACATTTGTTTCTCAGCTAGTGGGTCAGGCACTGAGGTGGCTGCACATGTGGCCGGGTCTCCAGTGCTTATGTGCAGTGGGTGGCGAGGACTGAAGGGGCGTCATATTGAGCAAGGGGCTTAGGGAGTAGAAGGGATGGGGTAGATAATAGAAGGTGCTTCAAGGACCTTGAGGAGAAACAAGGGTGAGGAAGGAGGAGGAGGAAAGAAAGAAGTGCGTTTCCAGGAAACTCAGCTAAATCCTGAGGGACAGTGTTTTCTCAGGTGTCGCCTCATCTTGGCTGCAGCACGGGCATGTAAAAGAAAGTGGTTCCTTCACGTATTGTTTTGCCCCTGGTTCTGAATTCAGAATTCCATTACAAATCCCAATACCTTGTTCAACAGAATTGTGAGTAATGGGGCGGGGTGGTGGTGTAACTGTCCGTAGACTGTGTGATTAGAAACACCAACAGCAGTTCTGTGAAGGTGTTCCAGGAAAGAGGGTGGACCGTGCTGGAGGTAGGGAGCTGAGTCTGGAAGGTCTGAGCTAAGTCTTTGAGACAGAAGAGTGCTGTAGAGCGGGGCAGGTGGAGGAAGAAGGGCAGAGCCTAGAGATGGAGAACCAGGAACAATTGTGGGAAAGCACAGAGTCCCAGGGAAGGAGGGAAGGGAGATACAGACCAGAAGAGGTTGGTGTCAGCTAAGGCTATGACCACATGCTTTAGCAAGACTTCCTCCTATTAGTAATGGCTTCCTGAGCTGAAGGTGGCCAGAAATGGATTTTGCCCCACTCACGGGGATGAGCCTCCCCCATCCCCCATCCCCAAACTATGAGGATCAAAATTTTGCTTGCTTTAACAAGCTTTTTCTTCTGGAAGTGATTTTTTAAAAAAATTTTTTTTTCTGTTACTTGGTATTGCTAGCCTTTATTTTGTTAGCCTGATAGCTGAAGTATCTTAACTACTTTTCCCTACCATGTCTGAAATTAGTCATCTGATAAAATACAGTACATGTGGAAGCCGTTTTGTTTGATGCTCATCACATCTGGGGCAGACGTGAAGCCCATGTTGTGTGGAAGACAGGGGTGTTGTTCTGTTGTGTTATCACTGTCTGCATATAAGACTGTTTTCTTAAGTACCAGAGAAGGAATATTTATTACTGTCTTTGTTGTGAACACACACACACACACACACACACTCACACATTCACCACACACACAGTCTTGCATTTGTGTTTACATCTCTGGATTTTCCTTTGGTTCTCACTTACTGAGAATGTGCGTAATTCATTAGAACAGTAGTTCAGATGTGTGATCAGGCCTTGGCAACACATGCTGATACTGTTTGGGGTGGGCATGCACAGAAATACTGTATGGAGTGTGATTGTCCGTAAAGTGCCTTGCTTATCAGTGCCCTGGGCACCCTGTATCCAATTCTCCTGAGCCAGGCCTGGCGTCAGCCTAGCTCTCTGTGTGGTCCCACAGCTATTACTTGGCAGCAAATGGCAAGCTTATAAAGCCAGTAGCTGTCACAGGAGACACAGATTTTCCTTGTGATTATATGTACTGGTTTGTCTGCAGGGGCTTTGATGTGTCCGTGTTTCAGGCCCTTCTCAGACTTCCCTTTATCGTGAGAGAGGCTAGTTATACCCTGAGTTAGCTGAGTAGGCACATCTGCATTCTGTGGTTTTATTTTGTAGCTGTTCTCCTACTTTTAAACTTTCAGTTTGTGACTACATCCTGTGATTTTATATCCTTCTCAATTTGTGATTTGGCTGTGATGAATATCAGACATTACTCAGTCAAACAGCCACTTTTACTTTTTATTTTTTAATTTATTTTTATATTAATCACAGGTTATGTACTTTGTATCCCAGCCGTAGCCCCCTCCTTCATTTCCTCCCACTCTCCCCATCCCTCCCTCATCTCCTCCCTGCCCCTTTCCAAGTCCACTGATAGGGGAGGTCCTCCTCCCCTTCCGTCTGACCCTAGCTTATCAGGTCTCTTCAGGGCTGGCTGTGATGTCCTCTTCTGGGGTCTAGCAAGGCTGCAACTCCCTGGGGTGGGAGTTTGAAGAACCAGCCATTGAGTTCATGGCAGAAATAGTCCCTGTTCCCCTTACTAGGGCACCCACTTGGAGCTACCATGGGCTATATCCAAGCAGGGGTTCTAGGTTATATCCATACATGGTCCTTGGTTGGAGAAACAGTCTCATGAAAGACCCCTGTGCCCTGATCTATTTGGTCTTTGTGGAGCTCTTGTCCTCTCCAAGTCTTAATAATTCCCCCTTCTTTCATATGATTCCCTGCACCCTGCCAAAGGTTTGGTTGTGAGTCTTAATATCTGCTTTGATACATTGCTAGGTAGAGTCTTTCAGAGGCCCTCTGTGGTAGGCTCCAGTCCTGTTGATTGTTTTCTCTTACATTCAGTGTCTATCCCATTTGTCTGTCTAAGTGAGGATTGATCATCTTATCCCAAGTCCTCTTTCTTGTTTATCTTCTTTAGGTGTATAGATTTCAGTATGTTTATCCTATCTTATAGGTCTATATAAGTGAGTATATACCATGTGTTTCTGCTTTTGGGATACCTCACTCAGGATGATCATTTCCAGGTCCCACCATTTGCCTGCAAATTTCATGATTTCCTTGTTTTTAATTGCTGAGTAGTATTCCGTTATGTAAAAGTATCATAATT
>CM053753.1:100299965-100325285 GCA_028658305.1 Pachyuromys duprasi | reverse complement strand
TTCCAGGTCCCACCATTTGCCTGCAAATTTCATGATTTCCTTGTTTTTAATTGCTGAGTAGTATTCCGTTATGTAAAAGTATCATAATTTCTCTATCCATTCCTCAACTGAGGGGCATCTGGGTTGTTTCCAGGTTCTGGCTATTATGAATAAAGTTGCTATGAACATGGTTGAGCAAATGTTCTTGTTGTGTACTTGAGCATCTTTTGGATATATGCCTAGGTCGTGAGGAAGCACTATTCCTAATTGTCTAAGAAAACACCAAATTGATTTCCAGAGTGGTTGTACAAGTTTACATTTCCACCAGCAATGGAGGAGGGTTTTCCTTTCTCCACAACCTCTCCAGCATGTGTTGTCACTTGAGTTTTTTATCTTAGCCATTCTGATGGGTGTAGGTGAAATCTCAGGGTCGTTTTAATTTGCATCTCCCTGATGGCTAAGGACGTTGAACATTTCTTTAAGTGTTTTACAAACAGCCACTTTTAAAGTGAGGTTTACTCACTCTTCCTCCTTAGGCTTCTGGGGTCTAACTCAGTGATGCTTTTTCTCATTTTCAACCACCCATTGGTGGAAAAGGGAAAAAATCTCAGGGAGCTTTTCATTAGGGGGCTGGAGGTGGGAGTGGAGGGTGGGGTCTCCATGGGAACCAGTCAAAGAAATAAGGATTGTTTTACTGTGTGGGAAACACAGAAATTTCTAGACCATGCTGCCCTCTTAATTTTAAAGGGTCAGTTTGGCTAGAAAGTTTGGGCTAAGTTACTGGAGACTTTCCTGTTGTCTCCCTACCTGCTCTTCTGGGCAGGTTCTCTTTTAACTTCGTACCCAGAGTGGCAATAGAGGTCTGCAGTGCTGGGGCAATGGTTGCTGAAGCCCTTAAGTAATGAGATGGAGAGTAAGGAACAGATTGTATAGGGGGTACCTGCAGGTCTAGAGAGTTTTGAGGCTGAACTCAAATTAGAGTGGAGGAAGAGGCATCATTTTTGTTTTTATAATAAGGTATTGCTGCTTTTCGATGTAGTCATTATTGCAGATAACTCTTGCGGTTCATGCAAGTGTGGCTGAGACAAGTGTTTAAACATCAGTCCTGTCGCAGGTTATTTGTGTTGTTCTGTTTTGTTTTGTTTTTTAATTTCTGGCCCTTTGTTGGGTAGAATGGGCTGTTATCTGTGTCTTCCTTGTATCTTTTTTGAGTGGTGATTTGGTTTCTGCTCATTTCTCCTTACATTCAAAATGTTGGAACCCAAGACTCAAAGTGATGGTGGAAAGACATGGTGATGTTGAGAGCCCAGGACACTCTCTACTCAGAAACTGCTGTGTGTATAAAAGAGGGTGAGGGGCTGGAGAGACAACTCATCAATCAAGAATACAGGCTGTTTTTGCAGGGGACCTTGCTCCAATTCTCAGCATCCATATGGCAGCTCACTACCATTTGTAACTGCAGTTCCCTGGACTCTGGTGCCCTCTTCTGGCCTCCAAGTTCACCAGGCATGAACATGGTTCAGGCAAGTTGCTCCTACATATAAAATAAAAATAAATAAATGACCTTCAGCTACCTTCAAGTAGTGAGAAGTAGGCTTTTCCTAGATACCCTATCTGTTGGCCCCTTGATTTCAGACTTTCTAGTCTCCAAAATGTGACGAATGTATTTCCATTGTCTATAAATTATCCAGTCCAAGGTGTTTTGTTATAGCAGCACAAACTGACTAACACACAGAAGGGGATAATTTCATATTTTTCCTTAAAAAAACATTTAAAAAGTAAATCAAACACCAGTTTTTACTGAGTTTTTATTTTAAGATACTATAATAGGCTCAAGTGGTATGCTTTAATTCTTAGAAAAAAATGTTTTGTTCTCTCCCTCCCTTCCTTCCCTTCCTTTTATTTTATTTTTTGAGACAGTGTTTCTTTGTAGCCTTGGCTGTCCTGCACTTGCTTTGTAGACCAGGCTAGCCTCAAACTCACAGAAATTTGCCTCCCTCTGCATCCCTGAGTGCTAGGATACCAGGCATGTGTGCCTGGCTTTGTTCTTTCCTTTTTATACAATTAGATCCTATCATTGGCCATTTCTTCTCAACCTCTTGAAACAATCTAAATCTTGCTACCTCTTAAAGGTAAAGTTTGACAACTTCTTCTTACAGGTGATCTATTTCTTCTCATCATTCACTATTAATAATAAGTTCAAAGAGGCTACAGTATGGGTAAGTACGTGGTCACTACTCTCTTAGGTTGTAAGCACCATGGGAAATGGTCTCATTCCTCATCTCAGACATACATCCTCTGCTTTACAAACCTTGGCTGAACTGAACTGAATAGTATAGATTTTACCTAGATATTCTACTTTAGCCAAAAACATTGACGGATTTTAGACAGTCCAAGCATAGCTATTATAAAATCTATTTTTAAGCACTGTGTTTGTCTTTTGTAAGATGTGCCATTGTTTGATGCCCCACTGGGAAGGGGAAAAAAAAAGTGTCTGCCGATTAAAGCCAGATACACCATTGTGATTATAAGATGCATTCAATTTCGGAGCTCCTAAAGTGAAAATAGTTTGTTCTTAGGATGAAATGAACTTCCTTGCTAAAACTTGCGGTCTCAATTGTGCAGTTGCCAGACAACTTGAAGTGACTTTCAAATAGCGTATTGAGCTCATTTTGAACGATGGCTTGAATTTGAACGGGGGTGTGAGTAAAGGAGTGCTTTGGACTGGGAGCCGGAAGGGGGCTTTGGACTCTAAGCTTTTTGATGACCATTATATTTCTCCATCTTATAGTACACCCTAGCCTACAAATTCAAGTCTTGGATCTTCTTTTCTAAAAGATGGAGGCTGAACCAGGGGTGGTGGTATCAGCCCCCAGGAGGCAAAGGCAGATGGGTCTTCAAACAAACAAGAAAAACAAACAAAGAGATAGTCAGACAGACAGGCAAACATCAAAAAACTCATGGGGAAAGAATTCTCCCACACTTTGAACATTTTTAGGAGGCATTATTTTAAAGCAATTTAAAAAGTCAATTTCAACATGCATGACTGTGTTACACTGAAATGGTTTACTTAGTGACTAAAATCCTTCGGTAAGTGTATGCCAAGCTGGCTGGTGTTTGCGACATCCTGTTAGCAGTAGTGGTCTGGGGGATTCTATGTCATGCCTACCGGGTGAGACAGCTGTGGTTTCCCATTATCCCACTTTTCAACTCCCTTTGGTTATTAGTGACACACTGAAATGTTAATGAAATACTCGTATCCTATACAGACCTAACATTTCTCGAGGGTCTCACTTTCTCTGTATTGCATGGCCTCCCTCTACTTGGAGTTTGCAATAGTTCTGCCTTTTTTTTTTTCCTTCCAGCTCAAATCAACTGGGACAGAAAGAAGGGAGAAGCAGCCCTGGACAAGGATTAAAAAAACATTTTTTTTAAGATGGCATTTTAGGGGTTGTTAAAGTTATTTTTCTAAAACCGTGTTTCTCAGTTTATCTCTTAACCCAGATATCACAAAAATAATTGAGACTCTATTATTTTAACAAGCTTCACAGCACAAGAACTGAGTAGTATTAATTCTGTTCTTAACTCCCTAAGCTTATCTGTTTTCTTCCCAGCATACATCCCAGAGATACTTGGACTTTGTAGCCTTCTGAAGAGTTCTCTCCTGAAGTCTCCTGGACCTCTCCCTATGGCTGAATTTCCCTACTTCCTCCTCTAACTCCTCCTCCACTGACTGGCAGGAAATCCAGCCCCTATTTTCTCTCCTGCTCATCGATTGGCTATATCAGGGGGCAGTTGGGCAGCAGTGTTTATCCAACATTGAGACAGGACATTCTCAGAACAAGGGTTGCAACCAGATATTTGGGGGGGGGGTACAGAAATCAGCATTGTAGTTACACAATAACCTTATTCCTACAAGGGGCCTATGAAATGATTCATCAGCCCCCGCTAAGGTGATCACTCCTGAGGGCCAGTGATATTTTCTCTGCCATCTCCATGTTACAGAGGTTCTCAACCATTGTTGCTCACAGGCATGTCTGCCATACTGGCTTTCTGGGCTTGTGGCCTTTCCCCAGGGTGACCTCCCTTGTCATGTGATTGGCAGCTCCAGCAGGGAATTGGGCTTATGGAGACCTTTGGAGAATTAAGCTGTGGGCAGTGACCTCATTTTGCTCTGCAAGTAAAAAGAATCCCTGTTCACCTTGCAGGGTGTTGGTTGGGCTGGAAGACCCCTTCTCCTCAGGCTGCACAGGAAGAGCCAGGGACTGTTGTAGAGAGGGTAGTGACACTTTCATATCTTGGGTCACTTAGAACTGAACAAGGCCTGAGTGTTGACAGCAGCTGTGGCCTTGTTCCCCTTGCTCTGGGTGCCTTTCTTCTCCATAGTAACCTGAAAGCATGTGTTTCAGGAAAGACCCCCTGTCTCTGTTATCTCAAGGTTGAACATCAGGTTTGGAAAACCAGAGGATTTGAACCATAGCCCTCTTCTGGGTCGTCAGCTCATGACAGCAAATGAGGAGCAGATTTCACCTACCATCCCCTGCCATGTGTCCCAAGAAGCTGGTTTTTCTTGTGCACAGTGAAAGCTTTAGTTTCCATTAGAACAAGAGGCAGCTCTGTCCAAGGGAAGAGATCTGAGTGGCTTGGATCTAGAAAATTAGTTGTTGAGCAAAGTGGTATGTTTTGAAATCTCTCCTGAGCTGAGAAGATTATTCTGGTATGCAGTTTGATTATATTGTCCTGTTTCAGAGGCTGTTTGAAAGTGCTTCAGCCTGAACTCCATTCTCTCCTACTTTGTTCTCATGGGCTCTGGGGTAAACTTTTTCTGTCACTGGGAACACCCTGTGAGCTAAGCCTCACCACACCGAGACAGTGAAGGACAAGGTTTCAGCACTGGACATTTATTGCAGTTAGCATTTCTTCCATTCTCTTAGGGAGGTGGGAATAGAGTCTTCCACTTTCTCTTATAACATCATGTGTGTGCTTATTGATGCAGCCCTAACTGGAAGTAGGGTCAGAAGCCAAGAGTCCAAAGCTGTGCTCTGCTCTCAAAAGGTCACTATGCTTCCTTGCTGGGTGGTAGTCTCCAGTTGTTTTACAGCTTTTAGAAATGACAGAGAGAAGGATGATGCATGGATTGTTTTGTTTTTGTTTTTAATTCCTTTGGTTGTCATACTGTGTCCTGAAAAGGTTATTAAATCCATTTAGCAAGCTGGGCCTCATTGGAGCCATTCTTAGCATCAGGCTGTGGGATATTTGGGAGTGCTGCTGGGCAGCTGTGGAGCAGCTCCCTCAGGGACGGGAGGTTTCCAAGTTCCCTGAAATGACACCAGTAGGAAGCTTTGCAGTGGTCATGGTGTCATGGTGCCATGGCGGTTCCCAGCTGGAGGTGTCTGAGTGTAGCTGTAAGATGATGAACAGGAAGAACTTCAGGAAAACTAAGAGTATTTTGGCCCAAAGCCATCAACACAAGTGCGAGCCAGAGAGTAAGCTTTTTAGAAATGGTAGCTCTCCCTGGGTAGGGGGAGGATAGATGACTTCATTTTGAAATACACTCTCTTTGCTCACAAGTATGCTAATGCCTGTCCCAGCAGAACCTGTTTGTTAAATATTGCCAGAGCTTCACTACTCCAAAATTAAAGTTATTATTTTAGTAGATGATTCTGAACTTGTAGCCTGCATCCCAGCAAGGGGTGATTCTGTGAATCTGCCTCTTGCTTCGTTACCTCGGGTGCTTGGTTAGGAAACATCGTTGCTCAGAACTGGAGTCGACATGGAAACTTTTGGGGATTCTTATTTGGCCATTGGAGTATCTGTTTATACTTGCCTTAAAAACCTGGTTGAGCAAAAAAAATTTTTTTTCATTTGTGTTTTATGGAATAAGAATTGGGATCCTTATCGTGCCCATTCATCTATGCTGAAAGGTAAGTGATTTTGTGCCGAGACCTTGATCCCACCCAGAGCCCTCAGTGGTCTTGCCTGAGAAGCAGGTGTGTGGATCCTGGCTGCAGCTTCAGGGTTTACAAACACCAAGCAAGCACAGCCGTGGTGGAACTGTCATTGACACCAATTGAGTAAGGTCAATGGTCAGAGCCGGAATGTCTAACTTCCAGCTGTCTGCCCCTCAGTCACAGGCTAGCGCCGTAGTTGCAAATACTATCCAGGGACAGCCACATGGGAAGTTACAGCCAGCATACTCTCCAGCAGTGTTATGTTGCATCTCTTCCAGACTGAATTTGCAGAGTTCAAGGTATGTTTTGTTCCAATCAGTTGTCAAGGAAAGAAGTATATGTATGGAATTTGTTAGCAAGCCTATGAGGAAGGATAGAATTCCTGTCTCGGAGCAGGGACATGGGTCCTGCTGTGAGAGACTAATGTGAACATTGTGAGTTTTACAGAGGTTGGGTTCCTGTTTGAGTTGGCTCCAGCCAGGGTTCCTGTGAAGGTGAGCTGGATGTGCAGCTCAGTAGATGGACACTGTCACCCCTGTTCCCCACATTGACTTTGTTTCCTTTTCCAGTAGTAATCATCTTTATTGTTTTTATTTTTAATTTGAATTTATTTGTATATATGGGAGTGTGTTCACAGACAGACAGAGAGTCCTGCATTCATCATAGCACATGGGTGGAACTCACAGGCAGCTGGTGGGAAATGGCTTTCTCCCTCCGCTGTGACATTGCCTGTAATCAGCTCAGGTCTCACGGCTTGATCAAAGGAGCCTTGTAGGCCCCTCTTTAAATTGTTTCTGTGTGACTGTCACTCTAAGGCTTTAGGTAACAATTTAAAGAATAAATGAAAACATGATGCATTTGCTTTACTCTTGATTTTTAAATCATTAAAAATAAAGTTCTAGTGCCCTAGACCACTTGTTTGATTTATCTGTCTTGTCATCTGCCTGTCCAATGCACCCCATCCAGGACATTCTGATTTGGGAGCTAATATGAATACTAAAACTTAAGTCTACTTGGCATTTATTGTATATGAAATGAATGTTTATAATTTTGACCCTGTCCTATCCCTCTCCCCACTTTTGGGTTCTGGGAGAAAGCAATTTTCTAGTTCTTGATAGTTGACTAGTTGCAGATGTTTTGGGCGCATAAAAAGAGGCAAAGCAAGAATTAATACACATAGGATTTAGTGAGGGGCTGGTCATTGAAGAGAGGTTCTTTGAAGCCAAGCGCAACACTTTTTTCCCTGCACACATTGGTTCTTGGAAATTGTAACAGAACAAAACAAGAAGCTCCACTCCTAGCAGCCAGGCAGCAGAGGATCCAGTTGAAGCATTGCAAGTGTTTAGAAGACACCAACACAGAGCTTCTGAGATGCCCTCTTCACCTTCGTCAACCCCCAGGACTGGGCAGTTGGGCGTTTCAGCCCACCGCCTTTCCCCACCGCCTGTACATTCTGTTGTGCAAACTGGTCATTTGATACCTGGCATGGAAATGGTCTATGAGTTGAAGTGTAATTTTACTGAGATTGAAAACCTCAGTGACATCACAGGGGTTGCCTGCACATAGTGTAAGTCCTGACCGGAGCTGCTGGGTTTTGTAGCTTGGCTTGTGTGTGCACAGGAGCTTTGGCAAGCTGACTGTGCCCTATCTCCCAGCTAGCTTAATCTCATCCCCAAATTGTTCCGTAACAAATGTAACGGGACTGACTTCATTCTACTCTTAAGACTCTGTTTCAGAGGATCAGGTGACATGCTAGCCGGTCCTGTAGTGTGTCTCTTATAGACTACAAACATTAAACAGTAGTGGCAAGGATAGTTCACATTTAGCAGAACTGATCACTGGATAGGCAGGCAAGTGGATTATGTAATGTAGATGATCTCATTTAATCTCATAACAACCCAATAGTTTGGAACTATTATTATCCCCAGTTTTAGGTGGTGGGTTAACAGTGTGTCCCTGTCATTCTGCAAGTGAAGATGCAACTTGCAGAGCCACGTTGTGAGGAATGTGTGCAGTGACCCCCCAGGCTCAGGTCCCTGACTCTGAGCTTGGTGCATAGCTGCTTTCTCATCATCTAGGACTGTTTGTGGGTCTCGGAAAACCCCTCAGAACCCTGACGTTTCTCAAGGCACCCTGGGATGCATGCACAAGGTCATGGTGGTGTCCATTGGCTCCAGCCACAATGGGTGCTTGTTGGCACGTTGTGCTCTTGGCGTATGTGCTGATTACAAAGGAACAAGCGTGGGCTCCTCCTGAGGCTACCTCATGTTTCAATTCCACAGACAAGGTTATGGGGAACTTTTTTTTTTCTCCTAAAATCAAGGGGAAAAATAGCAAACAGACTCTGTTGTTTCCCTTTGTGTTTTATGAATAATGTCCTGTACTTTTATCTTTTCCAGCTAGTGCTTTTGTTCAGATCGAGAAGAATATAGATAGGAAACATTTTAATTCTGGTAGATAGGATAATTTGTTTTTAAGTATAAAAACTGCATTATCAGCCTCCATAGTGCAGGTGGAGGGACAGCCGCCGACAGGCTGAGCTGCCAGCGAGGATCTAGCCTTGCAAATTATTGGCAGCTGGCATGGTAATGAGTCCATTTCAATATAAATGGGTTGTTGCTTATTAATATCTGCCAGTTCCTAAGCAATTCAGGATCTGCTTTGAAATTTGGGAAATTTTCAGAGAGCAGTGGATGGGGGTGCCTAGGAAAAGGGGACGAACAGGATGGCAATGGGGGCAATCGTGGAAAGGGCACACATTGTGGGTTAATAACGGGGTTCAGCTAGAACTTCTGTTCCTTCCCCTGCCAGCATGACTCATGGGCTTCATGGCTAAACAGCACGTTTTCCAAGATAAAGGAGAAACAAAACTCACTGTTCTGTTCTGTGTGGACGTATATATTTATTTACTTACTGCCTCTCTGTGGCTCCTTTCCACACACTTACTGCCTCTCTGTGTTCCCGCCTTGCTGAAACTACCAACAGTGGGGGGCCTAGGCCTGCAGCCCACAGAGGAATGTCCCTTGGAGACGGGTAAAATGATGTCGCTCAAAGATACTTCAGGCCTTTTTGCTAGCCTTAGGACTTGCAGTTTTACCTCAGAAAACCAGCTTCAAGTGCTAAATAACAACAACAACAAAACCGTTACACAGTCCTTTCTTGGAGCTGTCCTTGTCAGTGTATCACCATCATCATCATCATCATCACTGTCATCATCATCATCACCACCACCACCACATCATTGTCATCAATTATTTTTGCTAACTGTTTATACATTTTACCTAAATTCCTTTGTCGGCATTTTCTTCATGAGCTTTCTCTGAGTGTGATGTTTGTCATCTTAAACACATGGAGGGCAGGAAAGTTTGTGGAATTAAGTTGTGGAAGACTCCCCCACACTTCAACATATATATCACTTTCTTTAAGTCTCCTTCTCATTGAAGTCTGTGAGATTATCAAGGCTCCCTTGTTTCCTTGCCTTCCTGTTAAGACTCTTTGACAATTAAGGGAAGAGAATGAACAGTATCCTGCAGTAACCTGCTTATGTCAGCCAATGCCTAAATCCACAGACAGGTTAAAGTGTGTACAGGCCTCTCTGTGACCATCAATACAAATATGCTGGCATTTGTGTGTGTATCTGATTGAGCCTGCCGTTGTATACCTGTAGCTGAATGTCTTGTCTATTTAAGGGCAGAGTGTTTCACATTAAATTGATATTAGAAAATCAATGTGCATGCTCTTTTCCTTTCTGCTGCCTGACCATTGCCTTTCTGCTTTCCTATCTCCTTCAGGTTTTTGGCACATTCTCCCAGACTCAGGTGAGACCCTGATGGCACCCTTTGGGGCAGGTGCTGCCGTACGCCTCAACTCCAGCCACTGACATCATTGCCAGCCTCAGTATCTAAATGCCACAGCGCTCTTGGTCCAGCTGGGCACCACTGTTGCCTTTTAAGGTAGGTTTGTGCATCTACATTTGAGCCTCTGTGTATGTGTGTAACTGAGGGCAAGTACTTAAAGGTGGTGGGAGCCACACAGTAGACTACAGTAACTGAACTTGCTATGCCTCACACACATGGTGGGAAAGGAGTTCTGAGCCACTTCTGTGGATTACAGTTGCACCCATCTAACAATTGAAAGGCATTAGCATTAACCCAAAATGAAATGGGAAGGTCGAGTAGGTACCTATGAAGTCTTTTCTTTTCCTGTGAATTGCCCTTAGGGTCTTTTGTCTCTGAGTTTCACCAGCTTTATATTGGATTATGTTTTTTTTTTTTTCCCTTTAAGCAAACTTGCTTACCAATCCCATCCTCAAAACAATGATATATTTCTACTTCGGGTTGTCTTTGAAGAGTAAAGATAAATACAGTCAAAACAATAATCTAACTTGGAGATCATTGCTTATTTGCTGTAAACGTGTTTAGTCTCTTGGGCTAGGGGTATCTGTGTGTGACTTGGCAAAAACTCCGTCCGTGCATTGTAACGAATTAGCACAAACTTTGAGAGCTTCATCTCAGTTTAATGTTAGCTTTTTCCCCTCTCCATCTTCAGGCACAGCATCCAGTAGGGAAAAAACAGACTCGAAACCAAGACCTCCCACCAGAAGCTAATTTTAAATTTGCAATCTGTTGTCTTGTGATTCTCGCTTCCAATTTAACTTTGAAATAAATACAGTTCCTCCATTCCCCTGCAGCCTCAGAGGTCTGTTTTCCAGTCACGAAAGGGTAATCGCTGCATTTATTTTAATAAAATTTTAGCTACCTCGGGGGAGTAGAAAGTGATACTAATAATTATAACTCACATCCATCATTAGCTAGCTTATGGTTGGGGTTTGCACTGCCTTGCTCTGCAGAAGTGAGACCTGGCCTGGGCAGTTAACTTTTCACTTCAGCACGATATGAGTGAACCTGGTCTAATGTGAATTTGTAGACCTAATGTGAATTTGCAATCTAGTTCTGGATAGACTTGAAAATGAGCTTGCTTTGAAGTCATCTTAATGATAAACAGGACTGAAATTTTTGTAAAAAGAAGATGCATATGCCAGGATAGGTGGGCGATGGCCCGTCGCCATGGGATGATAATGGTAAACAGGAGGGACTATGTAGGCGTATATAACCCCAGCTACAGATAGATACAATATGATGAGGTCACATTGAAGGGATACATGGAGATCCAAGCTAGGTAGCATTTTCCTTATCATAGATACTTTCCTAAGACATCTGTCCGTAGTTTATATTTTTGTTGTAGCTCTCTGAGTAGTGTGACATCCTTATTTCTTTAAGGTGAGAAAATTTTCATTGACTTAAAGCTTGTGAATATGTTTTATTTATTTATCTTTAAAGATGAAACATAGTGGCTGGAGAGAAGACTCGGTGCTTAGATGAAACATGGCGGCTGGAGAGAAGACTCGGTGCTTAGGAGCATTTGCTGCTCTTCTAAGGGAACAGCACTTTGTTGCTGGCACCAAAATGTTAGGTGACTCACAGCAACCTGCAACTCCAGCTCCAGGGCATCCAGGGCCGTCCTGTGCTCACTCTGGCACCTTTGAGCACGTGCGTGTGCACATGCCTACAGACACCCACAACTGAAAATAAAATAACTTTCTGAACAAAATCAATTTTGTAGAGATGTAGCTCAGAGTAGAACACTCACCTAGCCTAGTGTAAGACTTTGGACCAAGTCCCACCACCCCCTGTAGGAAAGTAACCAACTGTGGTGAAAATTGAAGTGGCCTGAATGCGCTCCGTCCAGAGGAACTCCCGTACACACTTGTCCCTGCATAAGTTGGAAATATTTACTTACTAGTTTTCGCAAGAGTGTGGCTTACATTTCATCTCTATTAGAGCTTTCATTTGTGGGAGAGGAGTTTTGTTCCAGAGAAGGTTAATATTCATGTAATAAATGTTTACTCCTACGCAGGGCAAGTTAGGGCCAGCCAGTCTACCGGGCTTTGGTCACCAACTCTCCTGCTCTGCAGTGGGATGGAACAGCCTACTGTCTGCCAGTGGCATCCCAGAAAGCCCTGGTATCATTAGGAAGCCAGACATCATAAATCATAAAAATATTATTGTAATCTCTGCAGTGCTCAAGAGATGTGATTATTTGCATGCTCTTGTATCTTTTTTATTTCTGCACCTGTTTCTCCCTCCATCATCGGCAGTTGCTAGATTACTTTTCTTTGTTATCGCTGCCCAAGACTCAGACCAAACTGGAATGTTGTTTTTTATAGTACTAAGAAAGGGTGATTTAAAAGTGTAATACACATGATAAATTTTAGATCATGCCAGGTTTGCCACCCCCTCCAATATTAATGACAGCGTAGATTTTTCCAAGCTTAAATTCGTTGTAGGAGGTTATGTTTTCAGAGGGCTAATGTGTTCCCAAACAACTCGATGAAAAGGCTTACTGGGCTAAGCAGGCTTTTGTGTGTGTGACCCAAACTTTTATATGTATCCTGGGGGCTGGAGAGCTGGCCCGGTGATTATGGGCACATACTGCTCTTCCAGAGGACGAGGTTCATTCCCAGCACCCACAAGGTGGCTCATAACCATCTGTGAGCCTGTGACCCCAGGACCAGAGGCTCAGATGCCCTCTTCTGGCCTCTGTAAGCAAAACACCCATGAATATAAAATACATTAAAAATAAATTTTAAGATGTGTTTTGGGGGCTGGAGAGACGGCTTAGCAATTAAGAGCACTGGCTGCTCTTCTAGGTACCAGCATCCACATGGCAGCTCCCAATTGTCTGTAACTCCAGTTCCAGAGGGTCTGATAGTCTCACACCCATACAAGCAGGCAGAACACCAAATGTACATAAAATAAAAATAAATAAATCATTAAAAAATGCATTTTGTTTTTCTGAACAAATCATTGTTCATGTTGATCCCATACAGCAAGCAGTTATGCTTCTTTCTTTTCTTGTTTTGTATTAAGACAGTGTTTCTCCGCATAGCCCTGACTATTCTGGAACTTGCTCTATAGACCAAGCTGGCCTCAAACTCACAGATCCACCTCCCAAGTGCTGGGATTAAAGGCGTGCGTCACCACTGCCTGGCCTAGCAGTTAGATTTTTCGTGTGTTTTAAGCACGTTTACATTTATTTGAGGAACATAGTTTTAATGTTTTAAAGTTCTTTGCGTCATAATTTCAATGTCTGGGCCTCCTGAAGTTTGGCGTCTGTTGGTGGCTTTTTACTACAGGAGCTGGTTATATTTTCCTAGTATTTGGAATGCTATGAGAACATTTTGAATGTCATATTGTGGGATTCTGGGTCTTGTTGAAAATCACCTGATGGACACAGGTCTTGTGATGGGAATCTGAAAGTCACCAGCCTGGGTTTAGGATTTAGAGTGCAAGCTCTTGAACTCATCATGTCAGCTGTGTATCCAGAGCCTCTGCTGCAGTACTTTGGGGTTTGTGCCACATTTGTGCCCACGAGGGTCAGTTTAAGACATGAGCTGCTCAGCCTTAAGCCTCTGTCTGCCGTGTTGTTCTGATTCAGCCCAGGCATGCACATTCAAGGCATGTATGAGTGTGCAGACATTAGGAGAGACTTGTTTCCCAACGCAGTCTCTGGCTTCCAGGGACCGTTCTTTCTTCTTCTGCTTAGAAGTATAGAATCTGCCCACTGGTCTTGTTGCCTTTTCACAGCTGTCTTCGATGCTCAGTCTTGGTGCCAGCCTGGGAGAGAAGTTGGATCAATTAAAAAAACAAAGACAAAAACAAAACAAAAAGCAAGAGGGACTCCCTCTCTGTTGAGTGTCTTCTTCAAGTTTGGACTCTTCCTCGGTTTGTTTATTTTTGGTTTAGAGTTTTTACTGGTGACTAATGGAGTGAGGTAGTATTTTGCTCTTTATTGATGGCAGATATTAGCAATTAGTTTTTGCTCACTAGAGTAAAACCAAAGTTCTGTCCTCAGATAATCCCTTCCTCTGTATTTACTTAGGTTGCAATATTTGTCTCTGCATTTCCAGGCAACATTTTCCCAGTGATACCTACTAAGTGCTTCTTTGCTTCTTACTTGCTTAATTTACTGAAGCTATAATATAGTAGGATATTATAGGTGCTTTTTGGTTAAAAAAGAAAGGGTTGGCTGGGTTATAAATGTATTTCATTAGAAAAACTTTTAGATTTAATTTTTTAAAATCAGACTATTCCCATTTAGTTAAGACTTGATTTATTTGTTTCACATTTTTTATTTGAAAATAATAGAGTCATGGAAAATTTTACAAAGTGGTATATCCATTACCTATTTCTCAACCACATGTCTCAGTATGGTAAAACTGTGTGTGTGTGTGTGTGTGTGTGTGTGTGTGTCCATCCTTTGGAGTGTCTGAATCATTTTATCTTGCAATGATAATTTTACCTTACAGTGTGATACAGTATCTGTACCATTTTGTCAGATGGACTTAGTGAGCTAAGGAACCCTATAAAATCAATCCTTCCATATATGCATGTGAAATGCCCTAATAAAAGTTGTGCATTTTGATAACCTTCCTAAACATAACTTTTAGCTTCTTTCCTTAAAGACCCATTCATTCCATTCAGCCACTGGAAAGCTTATGTCATCAGTTAGCTAAGGGAGCATGGTGACCATGAGAACTGGAGCAGCCCTCCTCCTTCTGTCACTGACCCTGGGATCTCCGGACCTTCTGAGTCCTCACGAACCACTGTCACTGTTACTCTCGCTCATCGTGCTTCTATGCTCTCCCCTAGCTTTTTCTGAGTCATCTTGGACCTGGGCATTTCTGCCCCTGTGGCCCTAACTACAGGCAGAGATGGCTGTTGACTTAGCCTGTTCCTAAGCATCTGCCACGGAGCTTCAAACCAGGGAGGGTAGAAAGTGCAGGAAGGATTCAATGGCTTGAGGTGGTGTGGGGGCCGTGGTGAAGTACAGTTCACAGATGAGGGTCGTGTGCAATCCAGTGGTCCCTATTGTCTGTCTTTAAAATTTCAATTTTATGTGTAGGGCTGTTTTACTTGCATGTATGTCTATGTACCCTTGCGCATGCAGTGCTCAAGGATGACAGAAGAGGTTAACCCCACCCACTGGAGTCACAGGTGATTGTGAGA
The DNA here is from genome assembly GCA_028658305.1 of Pachyuromys duprasi. Taxonomy (NCBI): domain Eukaryota; kingdom Metazoa; phylum Chordata; class Mammalia; order Rodentia; family Muridae; genus Pachyuromys; species Pachyuromys duprasi. The sequence continues at coordinate 100,310,287 of CM053753.1, read as the reverse complement.
GGCCATGTGGCTTCATGGAATTGAACCCTGGTCCTCTGTAAGAACATCAAGTGCTGTTAAACACAGAGTCATTTCTCTAGCTCCTGTCTTTTATTGTATGAGTTGTCACTTTCTATATTAAGGGTGTTTTTTTCAGTCACTGTTTGTTTATTTGTTTATTGAGCAGCCACTTCTTGTCAGGCTCTGTTCTGGGCCCCTGACCTACCAAGAGGAAGCAAAAATAAGTAAAATATTCAACATTCCTGATACTCAGTTTTTGTGGGGAAGGACAGAATTAAGATAATAAGCAAATGAACTGTGTGCTACTTTATGTGAACTATTGTGGTAAACATTAGGGGGAAAAGTAAGGCTAAGAGCTGAATTCTGCAGGAGAGGTTGGTACTTGAAATAGAAAGGCCAGGAAGGCTTCCATGACAATACCATGGAGTCTTCAGGTGTCATGAGTGAATCAGTGAGATTGTGGCCAGTAAGGAGGCCGAAAAAAGAGCATGAGTAGGGGCCTCAAGAGAGGCCAAGGAAGCCTGAATACCACTGTGGTTTAAGTATTAAAGGCTATATACTAAAATTATATATACTACCTCCATTTCACCTCCTGCATGTAATAGCTGTCCAGATCCAAGTAAGCATTCCCCTGAAAATGAAATCAGTGTTGGTAAGATTTCCCAGTTTGCGGTCTGGTATAGGTCTCAATAGCTTTTAACCAAAGTGCTTGGGACTAGAAGTGTTTCAGATTTCAGATTTTAGGATGTTTGAGATATTTTTGGGGGTGGAACCCAAGTGTAAATGCATAATTCATTTATATTTCATATATATCACTCACACACAGCCTGAAGCTAACTTTACACACTATTTTTAAAGCATCTATGTTTTGACTACAACCTGTTATGTGAGGAAACTTGTGGACTCTTCTGCTTGGGGCATCATATTGACATCATTATGGATATTAAACTGTATCTTTGTGGGGGCTTTGTTGATTTCTGTCGATTTCTGCATTTTTATCTGTCTTTTCATGCCTTTATGACTGCCCTCCTTGCTTGAAGATTTTCACCCTTAGTTGGGATTGTGTGGTGACCATGTAGTTCATCTGTTTACATCTTACCTCTGGCTTGGACGTATTCATTAACTCTTTGGACTGAGTACAGAATTTCTGGTCTTTTGTAGATATATTTTTTAAAGTTCACTTTCTGCCATGAAATAACAAGCCTGTCACATAAACAAATAAACAAGGCTTTGAGTGTTTTAAATAAAAATATATCACAAATTGCAAGTGGGATAGCACAGGAAGGTGGTGGGGTAGCTGGCATTTTACTGGTGTTTGTGAGAAGGGCTGTGGTTCTGCTCTCTGAGGGTTCCTGCCTTGGTCAGCCTTGTATCTCCTCTGCAGTGAGCAGTTTTAATTTTTCAGCCTTATGTTATTTTTAGAGCCTATCCCCACCCCTGACCCGCCCTACAGGGATCTTCAGGGGAAGGCTTTCAGATTAAGGAGTGCTTCTACAGCCTCTAGAAACTGACTTCTTTTTAACTTTTGTTACCTTACACTTTGTGCTGACTCTGCTGAGGTCATCGCCTGAGAATCTGTCCTGGTAAGATTTAGGAGATTTGGCACTTGTCTTTAAGTTCTAATACTGAGGATAAAAATGCCTGCCTTCCTACCTTGGCACATGTAAAGAATCTTACTACGAAAAGTGCTATTAATCCATCAGGCCCGCCAGCATGATGCATGGACAGTTATAATTCTTGCATGTTAGGCCATTTCCTTCAGAAACCCTCTCTTGGGGCTTTTAAGTTGATTAGTTTTTTCTTGGCTGAAAGGGACCTACCCAGAAAGCTCTCGTTTATATTTGTAGACTGTTGATAGATGTAACACAGGAGGTTGTAATATAGTGTGATGACACGGAAGTTGACAGTTTCGTCTTTTCTTCCATTCAGTTCTTTTATTGTGACTCTTTCCTCCTCTGAATTTCCACCCATGTGAGTCTTAAAATTGAGCTGCAACTAACATTTTGTTCTTTGTCTTCTGTTTATTGACAAAACACATACGAATACTTATAAATTTAGCCTTTTGGAAAATTAAGAGCTGGGGTTGGGGTGTAGTCAGTTTAGCTTTCTTAGCCTGCCTGAGGTCCTGGGTTCAAACCCCAGATCCCTCATTTTCTCTGCAAAAAAAATCACTGTGTGAGCTGCCGTGTAGCTCAATGAAGAACATGTGCTTAACGCTTGCAAGCACATTCCTAACACCTCAAAAAAAGTAAAATAATAAAATATGGATTCTAGGAAATTGGATGTGACCCTTAGTGTTGGTAAAACCTGTTTACTTATTCTTGTAAAGCATGTAGAAGTGCTAGACTTAGGAGTTAAGGTGTATCATGGTCGTTTATGGACCACCATTAGTCTTCTCATTTTCCTAATGATTCTGAATGACATCAGCCAGAGGGTTGAGAACATATTGCTCTGAGATGTACTGGCTGCAGGTAAGGAGGGAATCCTCTTTCTTGGAAGCTCCTCTTCAAGAATCATGCCATGTGGCCCAATGGGGAATATTCCAATACAAGAATAACATCTGGTGTCTGGATGAATTACCGCTGAACTCATTGGCAAGTTACCTAGGTTTTCCCTATGTGCCACACACCATAGAAATGCTTGTCAGAGCTGAAGCCATTTTAGAGTCAACAGTGGGTCTGTAGTGATTTCTGGAGCAATGGGAAGGTACATTATGTTAGAGCCTTTCCATCTTTTTTGCTGTGGTCGTCAACCTCGTTTTGTGTTTCCTTTGGCATCTTTTATTTTCTCTGTTACTATGTACCTTCCATGGCTAGAATATCAGTTTCATAGGAGTAGAGGGTGTGTCCAGGCCATTCACTGTTCACCCCTGGCTTCTAGAACAGGGTAGGTGCTCAGCAAGTATTTCTTGAATGGCTCTGTGTGAAGTTGACAGAGCCAGTGCAGGGATTTGCCCAGAGAGACAATCTTTCATTTTTTTCATTCCATCTATTTAAATATTTGCTGTCTTAAGTGTATATGCTGCTGAGAGAAATAAAGAGACTTCTGGAGCAAAGGTAGAGGCTAGATAGAGTCCCAGTTGTGAGGCTGTGAAGATTTTTCTTTGCTGGTGTGGGTACCAGAATTATGTCATCGGGTCAGAGATAGAGACTCGGAATGTGATATTTGAGGATTGACTCAACCTGGAAGGTGCTGCTGGGCTGGATCACATTTGGGTTTCACAGTGTGCATTTCTGTCTTCGGGGCGCTGTGTACCAGATTCATGTTCACAGGTTGGATGCGCTCCCAGAAATAAACCCATTAGTCAGCTGCCAAGCAAGGTTTTCATTTTGCCCTCCCTCAACCCTCCCACAGAGCAGAGTTTTCAGAGTGGCTGTGAAATGAATGATACCAGTCTATTTTCTTCATGATTTTGATTTGTTAGGAAAATTTGATTAGGTATGCATCTTGAAGCTTTCAAGTTTTGGTTGATTTTTGAGGTGTGAAACGAAATAAAGCAAAAGAGATCTCCCCAGACTGTGGAACAGATAGAACTACATAAGCCAAAACAAGAAAGCAAACAGACCCCTCTTCCCTCCGCAGAAAGGGAGACAGAGTACTCCTTTGGGGGATACCCGGGTTTACACCGTAGTTTTCAGTGTATGGTAAGAGTAGACTTTCCAGTGTGTCATTGTGAAGCTTGAGAAGAAAGCCAAGCTTGAGGCAAGCAACACTCTGGGTGACCCTTGGGTCAAAGACAGCGCCCTCATTATTTAATTCATGTGAGTGTTTCACCTCTCTTGGGACTATCTCAGTAGATAAAGCTATTCTCACCTGTTGCCAGGAATCAGTCCATGAATGGTCACAAAACACCGAGAAGCTGTGTTTTTATTTACCTAACCCCATAGCCAAAGCGTGTGCTCATCCTGACCCTAAGCCCTTACTCTTAAGGTTTTTATACCCCTTCTAATACAGACTTGATCATCCTGGCTATCTATCTATCTATCTATCTATCTATCTATCTATCTATCTATCTATCTATCTATCTATCTATTTATCTATTTATTTATTGCCCTTTGCCACAGACCATAAAACCATGGGAAACGCAGAAAGCCAAAATGTGGACCACCAGTTTTATGGAGAAAAGCATGCCAGCCTGGGACGGAAGCACACATCCCGCTCCCTGCGACTGTCACACAAGACGCGGAGGACTCGGCATGCTTCCTCCGGGAAGGCGATCCACAGGAACTCCGAAGTGAGCACCCGGTCCAGCAGCACCCCCAGCATCCCCCAGTCCCTGGCGGAAAATGGCTTGGAGCCCTTTTCCCAAGAAGGTGCCCTCGATGACTTCGGGGACCCCATCTGGGTGGACCGAGTAGATATGGGCTTGAGACCTGTATCCTATACTGACTCCTCTGTCACTCCCAGCGTAGACGGCAGCATCGTCCTCACGGCAGCCTCTGTGCAGAGCATGCCAGACTCGGAGGAGAGCAGGCTTTACGGGGATGACGCTACGTACTTGGCTGAGGGAGGCAGGAGGCAGCGGCCCTATACATCCAATGGGCCCACGTTCATGGAGACAGCGAGCTTTAAGAAGAAACGTTCCAAATCTGCAGACATCTGGCGGGAGGACAGCCTGGAATTCTCACTCTCAGATCTGAGCCAAGAACATTTAACAAGCAACGAAGAAATCTTGGGTTCCGCGGAAGAGAAGGATTGTGAGGAGGCTCGGGAGATGGAAACAGAGGCCAGTCCCCGGCAGCTCAGCACCTGTCAGCGAGCCAACTCTCTGGGTGACTTGTATGCTCAGAAAAACTCTGGAGTAAAGGCGAACGGAGGACCGAGGAACAGATTTTCAGGCTACTGCCGGAATTTGGTGTCGGATATTCCCGATCTTGCAAAACATAAGATGCCACCGGCTGCTGCAGAAGAGATTCCTCCATACAGTAATTATAACACACTTCCCTGTAGGAAGTCGCACTGTCTTTCCGAAGGTGCCACCAACCCACAAATTAGCCTTAGCAAGAGCATGCAAGGCAGAAGAGCAAGAACAACCCAGGTAAAGCCTCAGATCTGTTTCCGCCTTTTCGAAGTGGTGCATGGCTCTTACAGTGCATGATCAGTTTGCTCTTATCAGCTTCTCATTTTAAAACCGGGCTTTGCCCTGCTTGGCAGCTGCTGCAGCTGGTATCGCTTCTGCTGCGCCCCTCTTAAAGTTCTGTGGGGAAGGGGTGGGGATTAAGGGGTGTGTCTGTAGCGGGGTGGGAGGATGTGCTAGGAATGGCAATAGAGCTATTAACTTCATCCTGGGAGGCTGCCTCTCAACTCCGTCCCTCAACAGTACCTCCCTGGTGGGGCACGCTCACTCTGTTCTCTCTCTGGACAAGCGGGCACGGTAGGCTGCAGGTGCTGAGCTCGTAGCCACAGTGCAGCAGGTGGGCAGAAGCCCGTGGGTAGCGCCTTTGAAGAGGCATGTTTGATTCAGGGCTGGCTGTGGTCACTTGTCAGCCTCTCGTGTTGGCAGGGTCGCTGTCTTACAGGAGCCATTTCAATTTCCTGTTCCTTGTGATTTGGCCAGCCCATCTCTGGAGGGAGGTGTAGTAGAAGGAATAACATGGGTCCGTTCCCAGTTTCTAGTTTGTAGCCAATTTGTTTGACCTTGGGCAAACTCTGACTTGTAAGTTCCCTCTGAGAGGTGGGGATAAAGATGCTTTGCTGGCTTGCTGGGCTGTTTAATGCAGGAAGAGAGTGGGTCTGAACAGGTTAGGAAGAGACCTGAGAAGCGTTCCGCCAGTGGAAGGAGGGCCCTGGTGGTGACAGTGGGAGTGAGTGTCCAACAGCCCTGTATGCTTTCGTCCTTTTCTGATGCTACTTCTCCTGTAGCAGGTTGTGGGGAGCTTGGGATTCTGACCAGGGTGAGACATGGTTAGTGGACTGTGCTTCTGACCCCAGAGCGAGCCCATTTACTTTGAAAGATGACCTGTAAAAAGCTGCTGCACTTTGACCTGCCCAGTAGGGGGCAGTGCTGCACTCTGGCCTCTACGGTTTTAGTCAAATGGGCACTGACGGTCTTACTTTAAGGTGGGCCAGGTGGTGGAGGGCCTGGAGTGAGGCTGGCTTTCTTCATGAAGATTGGTTTGGCTGATGTCACCAAAGCCAACAGAGCTACCAAAGCCTTCACCTTCTTAGTATCTTGTCGACTTTGGGCAAGTTAGTAGTTGTTTTAAAGCCTTGATTTCTTTACCTGTCTAAGTGGAGGTATCAGGACTGGGGACTCCAGCTCAGTGGCAGAGCACTTGCCTGCCTTGCAAGAGGCTCTGGGTTAGAGGCTCGGCATTGTGGATACACAAGTAGGGGTAATAATAGGACAATTTGGGAAAGTGGAGTGAAATCATGCCTGAGTCATGCAGCCTGGTACTTAGGAAGCAGCCGGGCGGGAGAACTGGTTCACTGGTATAACCCTCAGCGTAGTGAGTGGTGCTGTGTGGGATGAAGACCTGGGCCAGTTGGCTGTTTGTGTTCAGATCTTGTGCTGATGAAAAATCGGAGTGTGTCATTGTGAGAAGGTGACAGGAATTGTGCATCTAAGCGGCACTGCCTGCGTTTTAACCTCTCTTCCTTTTGAGATTATAACAATGGTGAGATTATGACGGAAGTGACACCCTACCTGTGATCCCTCTCACCACCCTGTGAGGGTCACTAGTGTATCCATTTGGCAGGTCATGGACAGGTGACCTGTTAAAGGGTCCCATGAAAAGCATTGACGGGCTGCCCTGAAATTGCCTGCCATCCGATTAGCACCACAGGACTGACTCAGAGAGATACTCTGCCTGCCTTTGAGGTTGGCAAATGCTATGCTGACCCAGGCAACAGCTTTGCCTGGAATGATTCATTGTTAGCCAGTTCCCTAGGTAAGGTTGGAGAGGGCTACCCAAGCAATGTTCAGCATTACTCTTCCCCGTTGTTCTAACACCAGAGATAGCCGGACCACTACTTGGCCTCACCTGCCTCTGGCCTAGTCACAACTCCCCATGGAAGGAAGAGGGGGAAAGGGAGACAGTGCTCCCCTCCAGAGCCAGCTCTGCTGAGAGCTCCCCCGGGAAACATCAACACAGTATCTCCTTCCCTGGGCTTCCCAAGTTAATGTACAGATGTGAGCTCATCTTAGCTGGTGCCTCACAAAGCCACTGCTTAATGGAATGTAAAGTGCTACAGACAGGGAATCCTAAGAAGGCCATTTGCATGCTGGCTTGGCTGCCCATCCACTGCGTGACCTTGGGGAAGTCATTTCTTCATGTAAGTCCGTCCCTGGGCAGAGAGAGTGGCACCATCTTCCAGCCGGGCTGTTTTAAGTGAGCCGAAAGGGACGCCATGCTTGGAAGCCTTTGTGGAGCTTAGAAAATGAACGGAAGTATTATTTTGGTATTGACTTTATATGTTGAGTAAGGATCTTTAATGACTTGAAACAAACCCCAGAATTATGCACAACACTATCCATCCACCCACATTTTCCTAGTCTAAGTTTGAGCCCTCTGTGTTCCAAACAGTGTATTTTAAGAGACAGTGGGTGTGGAAGTCTCCTGGAAAAGAATTCTTCTTTTGCTTTTCAAAGTTTTTGACCCAAGGGACCTCTGTAGCTTGAATCACAGATCTCAGTCTCCTTGCCTGCCCTGGTGATGTAGTTCAGTCTCCAGCCCTGTCAGCCATTCCACTCCCACCGGAAAAAGTTCCTGGCAAACATTTGGCTCAAGAGCACGACCTCGCAGCCTGGAGAAAACACACTGGATCCAAAATAATGTGGACAGTTGCTCTTGATTTGAAAATGATCAAGAAAAGTTTTGGCCATTCTTCCTGTTTCTGTGTTGTTTGGTGGTTGGATTTGTTACTGAAATGGACCAGCTCTGGAGTTCACATTTGAGCTTTGAAGGTAACACATAGAATGAGCCACAATATCTGGCACATGATTAGTTGTTTAATTCATGGGTTTGGACCTGTGTGTTTTGCACGTGTACACATGTTGTACGTAGTTTATACTGAAAACGAACACAAATCCAGGTCCCACTGTTGGAGCTGGGTTTAGTTATTGGTTTCAACAACAGCACAGGATACACTGCTCCTTGGATGTAATTGACGCCTTGATGGATTTTGGCCTGAACTTGGCTCTTTGCTTATTATTTCTTTGGTAATGGACTGAGGAGAGGGAAGCCTGGGGTTATGCAGAATCAAGGATGTCAGCAAGTCTGAGCTTGGAGTTTTTGCCTTCTGCCTCTTGGCTCTTTCACCTCACGAATCTGGGTTCTTTTCAAAGGGAGTTCATAGGAAGATTCAATATTCTAGGAGGGAATGAAGGAGAGAATGAACACTGCCTCTCGAGAAAGTTAGAGATGTCTGCTAAATAGTGGATTTAGTAGGTGGGGCAAGGCTTGGCTTCATGTTCTGGAGTTCTACTCTTCCGCAGCTCTCAGGCTTTGAAGGGATGAGTAGGAGAGGGGAGATGCTGCCATTGGTGCTCCATTTTGTGGCCAGGCCTAGAATGTTTATGGAGTGCCTGAGGGAAGCTTTGGCTTGAGCCATTGTGCACACTTGAGGAGACCTTCCTTCACCCAAATAGGAGGTGCAAAAATGTGACTTGGCTCTACTAAGCCTGTTGCAAGGAGCCACAGAAACTAGAGAGCTGCAGGGAGTATGGGTTGAGATGAGATGGCCGAGTGCCAGCATCTCCACATTCTCTAGAAGTCCGTGCACCCTGCTGGAATAGGAAGAGGCAGAGAGCTCTGTTAGAGCTTAGGGGTTCATTTCAGCCTAACTTCCTGGAGGAGCCTCACAGACCCTCTCTACCTGACTCCAAAGCTTTTCTGGGAAGGAGGGTGTCTTAGGCAATGTTCTGTAAAGAAATGCCACCATAACCGTGGCCACTATTACAACAGAAAACATTTAATTGGCATTGGCTGACAGGTTCAGAAGTTTAGCCCATTGTCATCTCATGGTGGGAGGCACGGTGGCACACAGGCAGACATGGTGCTGGAGAAGTAGTTGAGAGGTCTGCTTCTGCCTCTGCAGGCAGCAGGACTAGGGAGTAACACTGGGCTTGGCATGAGCTTTTGAAATCTCAAAGCCAACCCCCAGTGACACATGTCCTCCAACAAGGCCACACCTTCTGGTCCTTTCGGGCAGTGCTACTCCTTGGTGACCAAGCATTCCAATATTTAAGCCTATGGGAGTCATTCTTCCTCAAGCCACCACAAAGGGTGACCTAAAGAGATTAGGTGTAACATCTCAAACCGCAGGTCTTCCTTCCAAGACATTCCGCATATGATGGTGCTTCCATAGCTGTAGACTAAGGTTAAAAGCCTTAATTCAGGTGAAGGAAAAACGGCCTTGTTGGTTAAGAAGGAAGTTAGTGCTGGCCATTCCAAATAAGATGACTAGGAAAATTCTAGGTGGTGTCCCTGGCATTTCCTTTGATCAGCAACTAACAGAGCTGATGGTCTTACTAAAGAGCCTTGTATTAGATCAGAAGAGGATCTTGAGTTCTTAGACAAATCATTTTTTATTTTGATGAGTTTGTTTAGTTTGACCACTAAATAACTCAGAAATAAGTGTATTGCCAGAGCTGATAATTGGCCCCCTTAGCTGACCAAGTCTTTACCTGTGTCCCAAACACTTTGTTGTGTCTTTGTTTCTGGGTTTTGTTCTGACATAAACACATGGACCACCCTTCATCTTTGGGGTTCATGGGTCCCCGAAGTCCATTAGAGATGTCTGGCTAAGAGTTCTTTTGTTAAGCGCTAGAGAGCTGGTCCCACAATTAAGAGTACTGGCAGCTCTTGCAGAGGACCTGGGTTCAGTTCCCAGCACACACACAGCTGCTCGAGCACAACCATCTGTGATTCCAGTTTCAGAGAATATAATTTCCCCCTTCTGGCCTCAGTGGGCATCCATATGGTATACATATACACATACATTAAAAAAAAATAAATCGTTTTTTAAAGAAATGCTTTAAAAAGATTTCTTACATTTATGCCTTATGAAAGAAAATATTTTCATATGGAATCTTATCTTTTTAAAGCCCCCTTCCTTCCTTCCTTCCTTCCTTCCTTCCTTCCTTCCTTCCTTCCTTCCTTCCTTCCTTCCTTCCTTCCTTCCTTCCTTCCTTCCTTCCTTCCTTCCTTCCTTCCTTCCTTCCTTCCGCCTTCTGGTGGTTTGGTTGTTGTTTGTGGTCCCCCCCCCCCCTTTTTGGTACTTCCATATCTGTTTCACTTTTTTGGAATGTAAATTCTGCAGTAAGATACTTGTTTTGAAAACTAGCTCTTCTGTTTCCAACAAGGTTGTCTGACTCCTTT